>JAUELE010223994.1:0-11545 GCA_031471655.1 Diodora aspera | reverse complement strand
TACCCTTGAGATCGGGGGACAGAAGCGCTTCGATGCCGGTCGGTTCGTCTCCGTACCAGAACACCCATAGTTCTTTGCCCACTGACAACTGTTCCGTGGGTCGACCCTCGGAATTTTTCACTACCCGTCTCCAAACAGAAAGTAAGCCACTCTGAATACATCGGGCGTAAGAAACAAGTACTGGGTCCTCAAGTTGTTCCACAGACACGCTGTCCGGATTCGCCGTCAATTTACGCCATTTTATGCCACCGAGGTCCGTCTAAACAACAAACAGGAAATAAATAAGAACTTTACATGTAATCTCAACTGCAATGTAACAGACATACGCGTGGAAAAGCGTTATATGACCTCAGATTTCTTTATTCAAACACTGATTGATTTGATAATCGCTTAGCCATGTCGGACAGGTGACAACGGCATCGCTTAAAATCGCTGGCGATCTATTTGATAGACACGAGCATTTCGGTCAAGCACGAGTTTCATGTTACTATCAGGAACGAACTCTGCAAACGTTTTTGAAAAGTCGGACCATTATGACCTCAAAAGCAGCGTGTACGCGCTTTAATGCAAACAATAGCCAGTACCGGATAATACTCATTTAAATCATATCTTACCAGGGCAAACAAGTTTGTATAACAATCCTCAAGAGAGCAGCCGTTTCCCGTTGGAGTAGGGTGACTCATGGTCACTCCATGTTCTGGAAAGGTCCACGTATATCCTAAATTGCTGCTATACCATCCGCTTCACCACAAATTGAGAAAAATTTGTCAATTAACAGATATTTCGCATAATATGGCGACAGTAATGGCGACTTGCTGGGAACAACAAGGCGGTAAGAAGAACGTGCTGCCATTGGCTGTTTCCTGTCACATGCTCAAAGGCCGAACGGAAATACTATTGTCAGTATAGCTACTTCAAGAGATTTGTTTACGCCTTTGTAGTACTCTAACGGCCCAGCGGTCAAGGTGAAATGCCAAATGTCAAAGTAACCTGTAAGGGTAGGTGAGAAACATCGCGCAACTTATATGTTTTCGTAAAGATTATTGTTTTAATGATTTCTTATGAAAATTTTAAGAAATAGTCTTAATTTAATTGTAATTTCGTGTGTGAGACTATAGTTTATTTCTGTCAAAACCCATAACAATAGGAATCGGGGGTGAAATTTGTTGCCACAGGACGCTCAGGAAAACTGGGGAAAACAATAATTTTGAAGCAAAAATATTTTTTCAGACAAGTGTAAGAACTAGGTACTCTCAGTTCGACAGTATATAATTTCTTGCCACATATATTAACTGAACAATAGAACCTACAACCATTTTCCGACTTCCAACCCCAAAACAATTTCCAGTCATACATTTGTTATATTTGATAATTTGTTGATAAACTGTTTCTCCACATAAGTTGTTCAAGACTTCACGAATATTCGGATTTTTTTCTTCTGGTGTATATACTATATCATGACATTACGAATTAAATTATTTGATTCTTTTCTTCTTTCTTTTAAAAAACAAAACAAAAACTCAAATAATTTAATTCGTAATGTCAAATATAGTATACTCACCAGAAGAAAAAGAAAATCCGGATACAATGTATTTGTTTTTTTTAAAAACCGTGGGATTCCTGGGGGTGTCTCTCTAACACCAGAAAGAATAGGACCCCAGTATCCTCATGCTTGACGTAAGAGTCGTCTAAAATGAGGATCATTTGTTTTTCTCTTTCTTACTATCGATCCTATGTTGTCCCTTTTCTTAATGTGCCTCTTGCACATCACATTGCGCTCTGCAATGCAAAAATCCATTTCACTCACTCACTCACGCTTTACAAAAAATAATGCTCCTTTTTGTAAGCAGTCATGCAGTTAATTGGATAACGAACTAAGCCCTTTACACGTGTTCTGTGTACATAGCTAGCCCATAGCTATACACATCAATTCAAAACGGAGGTTTATCGTGGTGAGCCAACACGCTGAACATCACGGGATAAAGCAAACTCATTAAAAGTACATGTATATTTAATTAATTTAGTTGGTCTCTTAAATCTTGGCTGTTTCGGAAATTTGATCCAACTGAATGAGTTCTGAAATTATTGTTATCACTACAATTTGATAAGTGGCCCTGATTAATATTCAACTATACTTCAGTCAAAGGTTAATGTTTTAGCATTCAGTCCATAACCATGCGTGTGCGTGCACGCACACAACTCTTGCACACACACACACACGCGCGCCTTCATTGCATGCACAATGTCCTTTCCGATTTCCAAAACTCAGATAGCACACTAACATTTAGTCCCAGAAATAAGCTTATTAATCTACAAAACTATGTTTATATTACATAAATAAATATAATAAAATCAGAAAAGGAGCCCAGAGATCTTCCTTGAGCTGAGAATTCCTAGACTTGCTTAATATCTAGACTTGGGCAGGTTTATTTTTCTTTGTATACTGACGTCCAAAAGACAGCATACCAAATTATTTCAATTATTTTCCCTTACGTTTGATACCATAGTTGATCAAAGGGATGCTTGGATTTCGGTGAGTGTGATTTGATTGACATCATCTCATTGATAAACCTTCCAAGTCTTGAAGGGATATCTCTTGTATATCCAACGCATTTGTGAATTTATTCAGTAGTCTCCCAAATTCTTGGTATACTTTCTTTTGGACGTCAGTATATATATGCTCTATAGGGCCTGGGAGACAGACTAATAGCACACCTATTCGTAACTATACTATTCAACATTTGAATGATTACATTTATGCCAATCAATTGGTTTACGTTTAATGACATGCCTATGGTTGTCACGTGCATCAGAAATGACAATCTGAAAGAAGTGTCAGTTGGCGTTGAAACTTGAAAGCAACCACAATTGACCGTATGCAATGATAATAGTTTCGGTTTCTTTATGGTGTTGTGCAACGGCACGACCCAGAGACGGCGTTTGAGTAATGAAAATATGGCAAGGGAGTAGAAATGCTGGATGAAGGTGCTTATAAGGACAGGTTTCACAGAGCGTGGTGTCCCGTAAGTGCTGGCGCCGTTACCAAAACAGCTGATCGAAAATGGTCCTTGCGGCAAGAAGCCATCCAGCGCAACCCGAAACGCAGCTGCGAAATGAATTACAGAACGCTTCTGGTGTAGATCTATGTGTTTCTACCCAAAAAATGGGGGAACGTCTTCATGAGGCTGGATCGAGGTATCGTAGACCAATTCGGCGAGTGCCTTTAATCCGATATCATGCTCAAGAGCGTTTACTGTGGGCAAACCAACATGTGACATGGAACCTGAATGACTGGAAGCAGGTGCTCTTCACTGACGAGTCTCCTTTCTGCTTGGACCACACAGACCGAAGAGCAAGGACATGAAGGCGTGCTGGAGAAGGATTACACAGCGGAACATGACACATATGGTTGTGGGTCAGTTATGGTCTGTGATGGCATATTTCAATGGACGGTAAAACATCCCTGCATGTTATTAGGCAGGGAATGCTGACTGGAGTTCGGTACAGGGATGAGATCCTTGATCCCATTGGCAGGTGACAAGGGCCCACATTTTATTCTTGTAGAGGATAATGCTCGTCCACACCGTGCCAGGGTGGTCTCAGGTTACCTGGAGCAGTGGACAACTAAGAGAATGGAATGGCCTGCCCGCTCACCGGACCACAACCAAATTGAGCAGGGTGGACATGCTTGAGTTGTGCAACCATAGGCGTACGAGCCCCCCCCCCCCCCGATTCGGACACAATTGACCAGAATTCGGGCAACAACGCCCAGAAATTCTGACACAGCAGAGTGTCAACGTTTTTTCCCGTTTTTTGTGCGCTCCTCATTTTTCGGGCAAGGCCACTACCCCTCCAACTCCGATGTATACAACCACGGGTGCTGGACGAGCTTCAGACAGCTTTGGAAGAGGAGTGGCAGCATCTTCCACAACTATACAGATTCGTCGGCTGACAATGGGCATGGATCGCCGTTGGCTGCATGCTGTTAATCCCCTTTTTATGATTCCTTTACTGTGTAAGCATTATGTAAACGTTTGTGATAAAAATAGATGGCGTTTGATTCCTTTGTAACTGTTACCACAACTATACTGACGTCCAAAAGAAAGTATACCAACATTTTGAGAGACTACTGAATAAATTCACAAATGCATTGGATATGCAAGAGATATCCCTTCAAGACTTGGACGGTTTATCAATAAGATGATGTCAATCAAATTACACTCACCGAAATCCAAGCATCCTTTTGATCAACTATGGCATAAAGACCTACGGGAAAATAATTGAAATCATTTGGTATACTTTCTTTTGGACGTCAGTATATAAAGATTTTAAAAACACACAAAGATGACTTTACGTCACTTAAAAGTGCATGTCGTGTACGTTTCTATGTTTATGTGCTGCTGTTTTTTGTGTGTCCCTCAATAACTGTTTCAGCAAGTTTTTGTTTTAATTTTTCAGCGATTAGTCAGGGAAAAATATCACAGTTGTAATTCCTTTAAAATACCAAAACGAAAATGTTCCAACTTTTATTCCCATGTTGATAGAATATCATGTTCGTACAGGATAGAAATTGCGTGATGGGGAGTGATCGAATCTTAACCGGGTCAGTAGTCTCAGACCCTAAAGCATACAAAGATAATGGAGCCTGCCCAAGTCTAGAAATTTAGCAAGTCTAGGATTTCTCAGGAATTACGAATATCACTGGGCTCCTTTTCTGGTTTTAATATTTTAAGTAAATGCCGATATAACTAAAATGTAATATGAATACCATTCATGACTATATAAATGAAAGAGTCAAGCATTCTTTGCATGCGAAATGGCACTGTGGGTAACATGGTTTTTCTCTTTCATTAAAGACTTTAGCGTCATATTAGGCCACCGACACCTTGCTTAGTATTACGCAATGGAAAATGGAATTGAGAATCTTATTTGTAAATGCATGACGGCTTTATAATCTAACTAATATTTTAGCTTTAAAATAAAGATGAGTAATGGCTTCGTTATGTTGTTTTTTTTACTTCAGTTCCTTTTATAATTGTATTTCATTTCAAAACTAACTTAGGTTTTTACAAATATAGAAACTAATTAAATGTCTGATACTGCAATATTAAGTTTTTTTCACGTGTTTTCAATCTTCCGTTTTCGGTAAATGGCACATTATGTTTTGTGAAATTAAAACTCATGGAGTACAATTAACGTTGTTTAATTAACTATAAGTTTCCTTGTAGCAAATACATTAGGTGCAATACGAGCTTGTCCTATAAATTAGAAATAAAATAACTGCATTGCGTCATAAGTGATGGAATTATCACCTCGATGTTCCTAGAAATACAATTTAATTTAGGGCAGATGTCCCTAATTGCCTGCAGCCTCCATAAAACAACAATGTCTGACGAAACTGTATCCAATTCAAAGAAAGGCGAACGACTTAAGGAACTCTATCCCTGTGGGTTAATTTATGCACGGTCTTTGTTATCGGTTACAAAGAGGCAACGAAGCGTGACTGAGTCTATCTCATTTACTTCCTTATCTGTCTCAAGCATCCTTAATTGAGTTGACTTAATCCATTCTAATTCCGGATGAGCAATCGATTAGTAACAGCTGCCGCTCGGAGCTGAACACCTGATTGGCTGACTCCCTACCGGGACCCTTTTAATCTGCAATCTGCTTGCCCAGTTTTAAAGCCTGACTAACTCGCTCCAAGGATATTCCTCGCTGTACCTTGCTTCAGAGCGGTGTGACCATTGTGTGAGTTGCTGTTTGACTGTGAGCACTTTCTTTACTTTCGGTCAATTTGACGCCTGGATTCTTAACATTTGAAGAAAATTGGAAGTCAAATAGAAGTGAGACAAGGATATCTTCTGCTTCATGTATTGTCCCTGACAAGTGCAGATTTTTTCTGATATGGATGTTTCGCCAAGGCTTTGTAAACCTTTGAGCATCAACACAAATATTTCATATGCTATGGATCTTGCCAAATTCCCTGGACTTGATGACCCAGAGTTCAAGTTTGAACCAGCATTACTTATTGCAAGAAGTGATAATACAGAATTTAACCAGAACGCCGAAATTCCAAGTCCGACTTTGGACCTACCTGATCACTGCGAAGAGTTATTGGATGATTTACTCAGCATTATAGGTAAGTCAACTGCTGGAACAGTTTGTGTTTAATTTGGTTATGAATATCCCATCTTAACTCGTGTAAAGATAGACGTGACTGCACTATTCTGTACAATTACCGTCTACAAATTTGAAAAGAGACAGATTAATCATCATGGGGTTTTTTTAATATTTGATAAACAGCTGTAGAATATCAAACTTGATTTTATTAACTATTGAATTTTGTCTCTCAATAGGTGGAAGAAAAAGTTGGAAACACTAAGCTGATTCTTGATAATTAACAATATTATACAAATTTACGCACGACGATTGTTCAAATATTTAAAACCTATTTCAGAGTGGGAGAGTCGGACCCCAAAGGCGGAAACAAGTAGACTAAAGGCAGCCACTATCTACCCAAGTGACAGTGCTCGTCAACAAAGACAACCAAAGCATCATCAACATCCACAGCCTGGACAACAGCGACTACAGCATTACATCCCCGAACAAGACAAGATCGCCTTGACACAGAGACGTTCATATAATCCAAGCATGTCAAGATATGCTCTGGATGTCATATTTAATAACCTTATTTACCCCGAAGTTACCAAAGGACGTATGTTCACGCTAGATACCTTAGTACAAAGTGTTCACAGTGAAACTATCCCTCGCCACGAGTCAACTCCGAAGCGGCCCCAAGAAGTCCTGGAAAATTATGCAGCTCAGCTTCAACACATCACTGGCAGCTTTGCAAACGTCCAGAATGTCGCTTACCATGCACCGGGGAAAAGGAAACGATCTTTCGATGTGCCTTATGAACTTGACAATGTGAAAAGACAAAGGTGTTACATGTATCCTAGAAATACGACAAATCCTTACAGTTTGAGTAGCGTACATGGATAATTGAATTGTGGCATAAAGTGCAAGAAGTGATATTTCCAAGTAACAAATTCCACAGTGTACCATATAATCTCTGGAGAGACACCTATGTTATTTAAATGATGTTGTTATTTGTTATTTATTTAAGACTTTGAAAATAAAACTATTTTTGCATTTTTATCTGTTTTATGTATTGGAATTGATTGCGAACTACATCTACACACATTATTGGCCTGTTGTCTGAATTTGTTTTGTTCCGCCTTTGGGGAATACTCGCTGATAAAATCCAGTCCAGGTTCAATGTGTTTTAATAATGCTTTATTATATATTAATAACTCGGGTGAAGCATTACACTGAAGCTACTCACATATGTCTCTCTAAGGCCAACCGATGTAGTTCATTTGTGAACAAAGGGTATACACGTCCTAATCAGCTTCAGCCGACAGGCATAACATACTGGGGTTCCATCTTCTCTCTCTTTCTATCTCTCTCTCTCTCTCTCTCTAATGCATCGTGTGCAGGGAGGGACTGACCATTTTGTCTGGGTTGACTATTTCAGCGAGTTAGTTTTTTCGCACATCATGTCTGCCATTGCAATTTAGAACGAGTCTTAATAGGTCAGCACGTTTTGTGATTGAGGGAAACTTTTAGGCTAGAATGGAAATTAATGAAATTATTACATTCAAAATACTAAACACAACATTCAAAACACTTGCTTGCAAGAACCCGGGATGAGAATCGGAACCAACTGGATATAAATCTGTACCAATATTAAGCATTAACTTGTGCTATATCTTTCACCGGATTCTGTTGCAACTCATCATAGTTAGTGGGATACGTACCTTTCGATTTGAATGTAACCTTGCTTAAGGCTGCACCGCAATATTCGTACCATGCGTTCAGCTCTCCTTTCAATAAAAATTTAACAAATCCAGCTAACAGTCTCTGAAATAATGTTTTACTTGCAGAGGATCTTAATTGAATATTTAATAACTAAATCCCTCCAGAGACTTGTGCAGGTGTATTTTGAATCTTTCACGAGTCTGACGTATTCTGTTCTATTATGGTACATGTATTTCACACAAAATAACTCTGCATACTAGTAAATAGATTAAGCTGAGTCGCACTCTGTTTGAAACGCAGTTTTGCAAGGTTCGTTTCAATGTAGTTGATACTCAATTTTTATGAGTTTGACCACATTCCATTTAATTCGTAATGTCCCCAGTTTGATTTCATTATATTTAATATTTTATTCTTATGAGTTTGATTGTATTCTATTTGAAACTCAGTGTCCTCTTGTCTCATGCACAATCTGCCACTAGCTTTCTTGTTTTTTTTCACACGATGTAACCCTGCTAACTTCCCAGCAACTTGTGTAAATAAAGCTGGTCTACCAAATCCTTTCAGAAAATAATCTGGCACAGGAAGACCAGACTAAAGCCTGGCTAAATTTGGTGCTAATTATTGAATACGACGTGAGACTGAACTTATTACATAACGTTGCGCAGGTGTTTATGGAAGAATATGCACCTGATAACGTGCTATCAGCTAAGACCTTGGTGTTTCCAGAATTACGTCATCAACGTCTTGCGGACAATGGTTAGGACACATGGATGCAATCTCGGCCTCGCGGTTGTCCTGGGTGTTGGAGCAGATGTGGATGCTGGCGTTGCGTATTAAGCCATATGAAAAAAAACTATTCTTGTTTCGCATCACCTCCCGATCGTAAAATTTGCGCCGACCCTATTTTGTTTTTATTGGTTACACCCTTAATTATGGCTTCAAAATCCAGATCACTTTCCGGCGTTCCTAGTTTTCGTTCATCCCGGCGATCTAGCAGACATCGCATTCAACATGCTGTTTCTCGTGTTGCCAATCATGCGCCATTCGCAAGTTTTAAAGACCCAGAAAAGACTGATGATACCTGATTCGACGAATATGGTTACCGAACCACTTTATTGAATGACTAAAATAGTTTTCGAAGTAATCAATCCGAAAATTAACATTTTAGAAAAATACAAAATAATACCCATTTAAAAAAGTGATGAGAAATAATCCATTTTTACATGACCTTAATGTGGTTGAATAGAAAAAAGCTGCTAGTGAGGAATCATTTTGGATAAACGTCGTTATTTTATACATAATAGAGTGTTATAGAGTAAAGACATTTGGTTTTAAGTAAAATTGTGAAATTGTTGTTAATAATTATTAAACATGAAATAGGCTTCTGCATGGATCTATATTTAGATCTGTGATTTCTTGAAGCAATGTCACATTTTCATTTTCTGCTGTAAAGATATGTAGCAGTTAAAAAAGAATTTGTATGCAGTTAGTTGTCGTTATACTGATTTAAACAAAAGAAAGGATACAAATATTTGGAAATGAGAGCGGAGAAACCAAGCGTGTTGTAACTTATATGTAAGAGATATTTATTCAATATAATGAATATAGATACGCCGCGTATTTGCTTAATACGCAATGGAATTTGGCAAACACGCAATTGTTTTTAAATGAATTGCGTAACGAAAAAAAACCCAACAAAACATACTTCACGCACTTGTTTAAAAATGCGTTGCATTCTACTCGGTAATTAGCTAAATCGAGTGCATATGGTCGTCAGGGTTGACTGATTTTGTAGTGGAGAGCAAACACGTGTGCCATTATTACTGTCTTTAGTCGTGTTAGCTCGAAGGCGAAACTATTTTCCAAACCAGTCAAGACTGGTACCATGTCCATTGTCTCAACTGATATTAAAATGATTTGCAATTGCAAAATGTCCGTGGAGTAAAATATCTATGTTACCCAACTGAAAGTATGAATACTCAATCATCTGAAAAATTGAGAGACAATAGCTGATCTGTAGCTCTGCTGTTGTTTTAAATGACAATTCATGACGGTATTTCCATGTTAGACTAACATGTAGTCCTAGAAATAAGCTTATTTACAAAATTATGTTCACAATACAAACAAAAAATAAAATAAAATCGAAAAAAAGGAGCCCAGAAAAGTTCCTAGAGCTGAGAATTCCTAGACTTACTAAATATCTGGACTTGGGCGGGCTCCATTTTCTTTGCATGCTCTAGGGTCTAGGAGACAGACTACTTCCATGGCAGCAGAGACGTTTTGATGAACCGTGACACAAGAGAATATATTGGGTGTGAAGGCGACTGGGTAGATTTATGTTTGCATCCTTAGTGTAGACTACGTGTTATATTAATGTTGGATACGTGCTCCCGAACGCTAAAATAGGTCTGGTGCTATCTGTGTGAAATAATAACAAACTGTAAATCATACATTGTAGAAGTGTATGCCTAATGAAATAACGGCGTATCCCCTTAGTCCCGGCAGATGCAGATATTTGTCGTCCCATAAGTTGTTTTTTTTAAAAAGAAAACATTCAGTTCGACCACATCATCCAATTGTTGATTACAGCATGCCTGTATAATATGAATCTTCTATGTACATGTATGTGGTTCTAGACAATGTTAAAGAAATGATGCACAACATGAAAATGTCCCATCAATATTGTATACTGGCTGTTCAAACTAGCATTGTCCTTGTCGTATACTCTAATTAATTTTATTTTTCATTTTTTTTCCGGGCGATGTCACAGACACACAAGAACAAAGTGTTGCACCAACTTCAATATGGCATTGGAATATATTGACAAACACGACCAAAGATTGTGCAATTGTGTAAAAACTCACCATGTTTATCAAGCAATGAAATGACACCACGTTGACCGACTGTTTATCAGCGATAACACTGTTGACAAGCGTACAGCCTGTCTGAAACATGAGCGCAATTGTAATTGACAATACACGTAGATGGTATATTGTTATGACTGTCACTTTTATGACTTTTTGATTAAAGTCACAATTGTCTTGCAACCACACCAACAGCCCGCGGCTTTAGTTACTGGTGTGATAGACTCATCAATAGCTATCATAAGTATAGCCTCCACACGTAGACAGTCAGACAAACAGACACACGCACCCACACTTTACATTTACAATGCTTTTATGAATTGGGGTGACATCTCGTTTCAAAGAAACCAAATATTTCAACATTCCTTATTGGACGTTTCCACTGAAGATCGAATGCCATGACATTCATATATCGTTCTTTCTACAAAGTCTGTAGGATATACTGAGGCAAAACCAGTTTAAGGACAAACCCTGATGCCTGACATCATTAAGGACTGACGCCATTCCATTAGACTAACATTTAGTCTAAGAAATATTAATCTACAAAAATATTAACATACTAAAACCAAAAAGGAGCCCAGCGATATTCGTAAAGCTGAGAAATCCTAGACTTGCTCAATATCTAGACTTGAGCAGGCTCCATTATCTTTGTATGCTTTAGGGTCTGGGCGACAGACTATCATTCCGTGTACACTGAGGTATATTTTTTTCTGAGCTACACTTAACGCTCTTGATACAGTGGAGTGGTTTCGCATATTTCATCTGTTTTTACTTGAAAAACACACTATCATATAATTTCGCTGTTCAAATTTTCTCACTGGTTGTGCTCTTTTAAAATCATTTAAATTTGTTCATACGAA
>JAUELE010223983.1:0-12642 GCA_031471655.1 Diodora aspera | reverse complement strand
CCCCCCCTCCCCTCAAGTGGAGTTAAGTACCTTGTCCAAGGGTACAACACGGTGTGCCGCTAGCTAGGATCAAACCCCCAACTTAACCAGTCTTTATATATAGCACAAAATCCACACACAAGGCATGCTCAAAGCACTCCACGTTCTTACCGTCGTCATTAAAACAATGTTAAGTCCATAATCTTTCTCAATTCCCCGGGGAGTATACAACCCAAGCTGCCCGTTAGGCACCAGATTAACTTTCACATTACCATCACTTTCCGACCAGGTACCCAATTTTATCTGGGTGGGCTGAGGCAATTTACGAGCAAAGTCACTTGCCCGAAGTGACACCACTGAAATGTCAGTATGAGGCAGGGTCAAACCCTTGAATGCCTGACAGCTTCAGCGACTTGAGTTGGTCACCCATCCAGGTACTGCCCGGGCTCAACGTTGCTTAACTTCTGAAGCTTGTGACCTGCATGTGTTGCACAAGACAACTAACCTCACCTCTTACTCGTATGTACATTATATGTGAAATAATCAACATTTATCATCATTGTTTCGTCTTTGTCAGGTGGAGAATGAGTATGGCTCCTATTTTGCTTGTGATCACGACTACCTGAAACAGCTGCGGGACTTGATGCGGGATTATCTGGGTAACGACATCATACTCTTCACCACAGACGGAGACAGTACGGAACTGCTGAAATGTGGGACAATCGAGGGAGTTTATGCAACGATAGACTTTGGTTTGACAGGTAAGTTAGCAATCCATAATCACCCTTTATATACTGCTCCGTAAGCTGTAAGAGTATGTGTATATAAAGATTACTACAAGAGCCTGTGTATACAGAGATTACTACACTAGTATGTGTATCTTGGAAGAAATAGAGTCCAAGTGATTTCATACTTTTTGTAGCAGGCGTCAAACTGTGTCTGAAATTATGATCACCATTTCACTCACTTACTTATTGTACAAGCTTATCTGTTTCACAGAGGGAGCAGGATGGCACAGTGTTTAGTATGCCTGCCAAGTAATTTGTTATTTATTACACCCCATTCTCGCCCAATGAAATGATCTCGTCTGAGCATGCTGTTCCAGACAATATTTCAAGTTTTGTGAAATATTTCTGATATCACATGATATGCCAGTCGGTTTTAATATTGTGACTGTTATATGGTTCCTTTCTTTGGAAAGCTTGCATAAACCACAGATTCACTTGAGTACACCCATGAATCGGCTAGTTTGGATCATAAAGGTTTATGTATTTCAGACAACCCTGAAGAATCGTTTGCTGCACAACGAAAGTTTGAACCACAAGGTCCACTGGTTGGTATTCTAGTTTTGTGTGTCTCTCTACTCATTCAAGGTTGGCTGATTGTCTCTGTATGGAGGGGGAAAGGGACATGTGATAGTGCAAACTCCTCACAGTGGCATAGCTAGCAAACACCACTGCCACCAGCTGGGTACTATAATTATGTGACCTGAACCCATCGACCTTGCCCTTTGCATTGACCCTGACCTTTCCTAGTGCTTAATATGTTTACGTCGAAACCAAACAACCTCTTATAACTACACTCGTATAAAATATAGTTCCATTGAATATTAAGATTCATTTACTTACACAATCATTCACGTGTGTGTATGTAACGAAACTTTTCAAATCGCATGACTTCACTGACAAAAATATTAAAGACCCCTTCCGAAATTGTGTTTTTATTTTGTGATAAGTCTGGCGTATGGGAGCAAATTTGTTCCAAAATCCCAGCCGGCGGCAGTGGTGTATTGGAGCGCAGTTTAACAAGCGCAGAGGAGGCAGTGCGAGCAGTTTGGACCTGCCCCTGTTGAAAATGGGTGTCATCTGTGTAATTTTAGGAGTCAAAGAACATGCAACTTTGTTAACAATGGAAAGCTCCTATACTTCTTTAGCAATTTGTCACAGTTTCTCAAAGTGATGAAAAAGCACATTTTGTGTTTCTCACATTTTCTATTAACCAACTTGAATACTTGCCCTCCATGTCCTACAGTATTTTGACTTCTATTAATAGTTTACAAGATCTTAAACTGTTGAATGTGGATCTTCCTTGATTTTGTTTAATCCAATTAAAGTTGAAAATCTTTAAACAGTTCTGCACAAATGTGATTTTGCACATTCGTCACTTTGCTAAATGTGTGACAAATTACATTAATTACAAGTGTTTGTTTAGAGTAGTGTTTTCTAGGAGTATTTCCTCTTTACTTCTGCTAATTCATCAAGTTTATATTTTGAGTTGCAAAATTTGACTTGTGAACCTGTCATGATGCACAAGAGAATTTTTGTGTGTATTTTCAGGGTTTTTTTTAATGCATAAAACCCCCTATGTATGTGTGTTGTAGACCCAAGGGTCACAGACTACTATCAGCCTTGGCCGTTACAGGGGTAAAGAACTACAAAAACATAGATATCGTGGGGTCTGTACAGTTTCCATCAGTTTTCAATTTCAGTTTCATCTAAACTAAACAAATTACATTTTACTAATAATTTGCTCATCAGTTTAGTTTGACTGTACATGTATTAGTTTTCGTATCAATGCCACATCTCTTATAATAACAGCATGGAATTTTGTCACAATTATTTAAGTTGACATTTTGTTCCTTACTCACCCGAGTGTAACATGCAGTTTGTGACATCCCCCTAGAGTCAACGTCAATGATGACATTATTGTTTCAATATTTAATATGAAGATCCATTTGAAGGTTACACATGTATGATTACTGCACACAAAGACAAACACAAAATAAAACCATATTAAAGTTTTATTCAGTTCATAATAATAGAATTCATTTTGCCACTCAATGTTCTAAGAGAGAAAAATGTTAGCTTAGATCGCCTGCTTGGGAGTGAAAAGATTGTATAAAACAGGTCTTATGGACTACAAGGCTATATGCACTCTACGTATCTCAAGTTTGCCTCAGACACTGACGACAGTTCATACATTATTCAAGTACAAAAGTAACAAACAGGTAACTATACCAATGACAAAAACAGCTAATTATCTACAGAAACTTGCTTGACACCTTAGCCTCACTTTAAAATAAATATTTAAGACACAGGTATTTAATAATCAAGAAAATTCAACCATCTACGTAACATTTTATTTACAACAGAATAATTGCTACAATAATGTCGAGATTATTTGTGTAAAATTATTTTAATATTGTCCTTAAGCCGATGGGTCACATTGTGTGACCTAAGAAATAACAGGAGTTTGGTGCAGGATTGTCGTACAAGTTCAACAAAGGTGGTTCCACAAAACTCGCACGAAACACATGTATACCAATATTCAGTCGAAACCAGAACCCTTGAATAGCAGTCTAGTTCACCACGAAACAGAACACATACAATCACAAGCTCACAGATATACACACTTTTATACGCCTTTTACATGACAAATTTGTTTATTAACACAACATAGTTGAAAAACCAATTGTCCCGATGCGCAAACTAGTTCCGTAATGTACACTACGTTATCTGCAGCTACTCGAGCGTCCTTTTGACTGAGGCAAACTTGACATGAGGAGTATTAAGAATTGTTTCATCTAATTCTACCAGATCTAAAATGGAACACCTCAACAGGAAAGAGGCAAATAAAACGGAGTTGTTCCCACTTCTCACAAATCTCGGTAATAAGTAAGGATGATTTTAAACCTTGCTCTGAACACATCACAGAAAATGACAGTTGCGTCTATTGAAGACATTTTCTGTGGCAGAAATAACCACATCATATGCGACACGTAAGTGGTTAAACAAATCAACTAATACTGCTTAAAACCAGCAATGTTCGGAATATTGGTTTCCACTGCTAGTTCCGTATCTTCTGTTGCTTACTTATCACTCTTATTGCATTTAAATGAGGGACAGGGTTGAACCAAACAACATACCTGTATTTTACAAAGCGACGAGTCACAAGCAAGAACAGGTATGCTTAATATTTATAAAAACGCAAGCGCGATTACTTCTGTTTCTGGTATCAGGCCTATCTTCAAGTAAATGCCATACATCCTTGTTGGACTTAAACCTTTTAGTTTAATACATCTTTTTTATATCAGAAACGTATGAATATTTTGGATCCCTTGAATCAGAAATAACCTGAAACTTTTAACACATTTTACAACAATCCAAAAGTCATACTTTTAAGCTTTAAAGATACAATTTAGATACATGTATTAGAGATATATTTCTGTAACTTCTCAACTTGAATTTCTTGTTAAAGTTGGATACGTGGTCATATTCAGTGTTTCCTTTTCAAACACCAACATTGGAAACGATAAATATTTGTTGAAATATGTACATATCACAACAGTACTGAGCCACTCAACATGCAATGCATTTGTTACTTTTTCACCTTGGGGAAAGACACCAATCTCCTTTTATAAGAACCCCGGTCTTAAAGGGACATGATCAAAGTTGCCTCTCCAATACCGAAAAGAAACTGAAAAAACGTTCAAATCGGTGCGAGTACAACAACGATAAATCATTTAAATAATAGCATAATCCTAATGAAAATAATGGACGGTTAACTACATTTTATTTATTGAGTTTACTAACTCGAACTCGGGAATTAATTCTAAATGTTCCCCATTTTGGTGATGTTATTGTTTTATGGGTTATAGCTAAAATCGTGACACGCCACAACGGTGACATGCCAAACTTGACGACAAACCTGGCAAAAATGGTTTTAATCTACGGACAATTCAGTGTTATGTTCAGCCAGTTCAATATTTGCTTATCTTCCCAAAATGCAAAGCGCAATCTTTTTATAATGGTAGACAACGACCAAAAATCCATTATCTTTATCACCTCAATTAGTGCGAAATCTTTGCATAAAAAAATCGGGGGAAAATTCAGCACAGTATTATATCACAAGATGAATAGAAAGACAAGCTTGGTGAAAGATTGGTGTACCTGCATCTTTGATCATGTCTCTTTAAATGGTGAAATTAATGCATTTCAAACTTTCCAATAGAATTTTGAACATTTGTTGTAAATCTTCGGAAATCGATAGAACATTCATCAGAAAACACACAGAAAAACGTTCGGAATGAGGCTGGCTATTTGGAATTTGAAAAAATAAATCTATCTGCATGTGCCACAACAAAGGGAATACAGCGTTATTTAATTGGGCATACACTTTTACAAAGTATGATTTACCATTTATGTTATGTATTTCACACAAATGGCACCAGACCTATTTCAGATTCGGTGAGCACGTATCCAACTTTACAAGTGTAAGTAAACATTTTCTCCTTGAGGGAAGCTTTGAGCTTACCCCCAAGTTCCTTCAAAATAACTTCATACACTAAGCAACCCATGATACTGTATTTTAACCTTTTCTTGTTAACTTCCCTATTAAAATGCATGTACTTGTTATCAATGTGTCAACACGTACCTTACGAGTCGTATGTCTATAATTTGTTGACTAGCATGCCGAGTATTGAGTGTATATTTTAACTACTTTCGCTGTGTATCAAAAGCAAGGTCTTTGCCTCCTGCCATGCACTAATTATTGAAACCGGAAACTGACAGCCGAAGGCGTCAATATCTAAACTTGTGATATCTAACAGATGTTCTATACATTCCAGTTGCTGGTTGGCAGTTACCATGGTAACAAAATGTACACAATGAAAACAGCAATGTACAGTAATTACATGATGATATTATACACAATGACCATTGGTCACACAACAGACGTTTTCGCACATCATCAGTTTGTCAAATTCTCTCATGCTCTCCGGTATCTCAATGAATAAAGTACATCATGTTCAAGAATGGAAAAGAAAACTAGGATATAAATAATCACAAAAGAAAAGTGACCTGACACCGATCGTATCACGTAAGCGTCGTCCAATGAAAATGCTTGTAACAAATGGATTGCAAAACCGTCGCAGTAGCAGCAGTGTCATGCTTATTGGAGGCTATCGGTCCCCGTGTTTGGTTAGACATGCCACTTAGTAAAAACAATACATCTAACCAATACGACAGCAAATCTAACAATATCTAACACGCATCACCAATGCAAGACCATGGCAAGTAAATCCAACTTCCACAATAAATATATATATCGTCCAGTTATCCCAAATGAATCTGGGGAGGAAAAAACTACTATAAAATACATATTGCAAGTTAGGTTCGATAACCCGTGGATCATGCACACTTAAAACCAACCATCCAGCTTAACGGTGGCGGATTACAACGAGAACATGCACAAAAGCCTAACGATATTGATTTATATTAAATGTGTGGAACAACCGTTAAAGTGATAACAGTGGAAAGGATAACATTGTTTATTTAACCATTTTTGTTACCAAAACTCTATAAAAGTGTTAAAAGAAATTATCAAGAAGAAGAAGAGGTAGTCATAATAACATACAATAAATTTCCTTTTAAATTTAACAATAATGCATGGCAAATTTTGATTTTGCCATATATCCCCCCCCCAAAATGTCTCTTTAAAATCCTGAGGATTTTGATCCTGTTCCAGATTTTGTGAAATCTTTGCATCTGAGTACAGCTTTACCAACAAATATTCCAAAAGTATTTTGGGGGTTGTGAAAGTTTTGAGTGGAGGCCAAGTTTCATTAAACTGCATTTTACTTGGTACCTGATCAGAACGACAAAGAGTTCAGTTATACACTGAATTATAGTCAGGCAGGCAGAAGCCTGGAAACCCAGGCTTCAACTTCAATTTTGCATGTATGCCTTTATGTTGCTTTTGACACTTGGCCCACACCTTTGTTTACTAAATTCCTGGCAATGCCCCTGAGAATTTTCAACCTTATACTAAAGCTGAATAAATTCTAAATTTCTAACAAGAACGTTTTGTAAGAAGGTTGTATCAATAACCACACCCAGAAACCTAGGTAAAAATGTGAAATTACCAGTATCGTCTTTCCCACTTTTCTCTCATCACAGTGAGAGTAATTTGGGGTTTTACGTGATTTTCGGCAATCTTTCAGCCACATTACCACAGTCTCACCAACATCGCGTCGGTGTCAGGGCTCCTGTCTCTCCAGGATGCCAGGGCGAAACTCGAACCACAACCGCCAAAGCCGACAGATTGCTGAGCCGACGCACTAACCACTGCGCCATCCCGCATCACAGACCACCTACAAAAATTTTGTCTCTGATCAAACTTGACAAGAGACAAGACTGAACTTAGTTTTTAATACAATAGATTCAAATATTTTCAAATACTCTGGAACTAACCATATTTGTTTACCTCTTCATCAAAAATGTCTACAAAGAAGGGGATTACTGACCTTGGCGAGATAAACTTGATTTAATGGACAATGTGTGACATTATGCAAACACCTAAGTAAAACGTGACAAAATATCACAGAACGCAATGAAAGAAACATCACATAATAAATCATCACAGTACACCTGTGTAACAATCTCTCCTTCCAACCACGACAATGTATCAAACACAACTTTCCAACCAGGTTAATACACACAGCTAACTAGTGACTGATACTGGAAGAAGTACGTTAAAAAACAATAATGCCAAAGAAGTCTGTAACAAAAACACTTGCCAGGCAAAACAGTTACTGTTTATTTTGCAACACAAGCTTCGAATGCAGCACCTAGATCTGCATCTCCTAGCAACGCTGAAAGACATATATATCTTGAGTGAACAGTGGCCCAACACCATCAGTAACGTGCAAGTCGTGTGCTAGAATAAACAAAATATAGGCTTCTCTTAAAGTTATGATGCTCAAAATAAGTGATGCTATAAGCAGTCTAAAATGACGGAGAAAATAAATGTGTTTGAGGTAACAATACATATACATAGCACTATTCGTCTTACTTAGGATTACAGTGTCTCGAGGGGGTGACTGTACTCTCTGACTCGGCGTGTCAAGTCCGGTACAGGATTTGAACCATCCCAGAGGATCAAGAACAAGTCCACAGCAATACAGAGCTATAGATAAGCCGCATATATGCACAAAATATGCAATAGAATTTTGCATAAACGCAATTCTTTTAAAAAGAATTGTGTAGCGGTAAGCAAACAAAAAATGCTTCACACAATTGTTTAAAATGTGTTGCTTACTGCTTGGTAATTAGGTAAATCGAGTGCATTTGGTCGCTGACTGGTTGACTAATTTTGTATCAATTTCCAAAGTGGAGAGCAAGCATGTGTGCTAATCTTACTGGGGTTTTTTGCAGGGCAAACTGAAATCTTTAAAAAACAATTGCAAACTGTTCCATGAGGTAAAATATCCATATTACCCGTTAATCGAAAGTATGAATACCCAATTGTTGCAATAGCTTATCTGCAGCCCTTGCACCATCCTCAAAATCCAGGGAATAATGACTTCCCCAACGGTCATATACCCTGGATGTACTCCTATTCACCGTAGCCGTCTTGTGTATATGGAAAGACTAAGTACAGACAACCAATGAAATGTCGCACTCACTGCACGAGAAGTAACTCTTGATAAATTTAAACATAACGTCTTTGCTTCGTCGAGTGTTAGGAGAAAAGCGTCACATAATTGAACATAAGATTTTGCCATGGAAGCTTCACTGATTGGTCAAAACACCCTCCTCGATACGATGGTCGTGAATAGGAGTGATTCCAGGGTAGGCTATATGACGGTAGGTGAAGTCAATATACCCTGGATTACAAGGATGCCCTGACACAAGATGGAAAAACTTTCTGTCTTACATATAAACCAGAACAGTTCGACTTGTGATCTATGATAACAATAACAACATCCTTAATTTTAAGTATGAAGTAGATCTTAAATCAATTTCTTAACAATCAAGCCATTTCCCAAAACAAATTCATGCTAGTAAGACATATCACATATCTGGGCATGAGTACTCATTTAGAAACTATCTTAAAAGACTTATGTAACACTGCAAAACGACTGTCGTATCAGATATGAACTTATCAAGGTGAAGAATATGACGAATTTAAAATGCAGTGCAAAACTACAGCTGGATGTTCCAATGCAAAAAGACACTTGACAGTAACAAGATTCAAAGACTGCAATAAAACTGTATACAGTAGAATATTGTGAAAATTCAAAAATCATCCTCCATCAGAGATGCATGCTGGGTCGACTTGTCGCACAGACGACTTAAGCAGTTGCCTGAGACACAGAATGTACAGGGGGCATCTCAAGAGAAAGTTATTTTTTCCTTTGGAAGTGTGCTCTCTGGGGTGGGGGGCACCAAATTCTGATCTCACCTAGGGCACCAAAATGGCTGCTCCTGGATGTATATGTATGTCGAATACACTAACAACGAAAGTTCTGATTTGAATAAAAGATTACATGTACTTACTAACAACCAAAGTATTTGGATCAGGTATACCACATGACTCAAACCAATATTACAGTAAATTCTAGTCTATCCAAAGTATGATCTACAACAGTGTAACAGTAATCAAGGGAGATAACTCTGTATGGTAACGTGAAGGATTCATCTGCTATGGTCTTGCAATGTTGGGTTGGCTTAACAGCCATCTACAAGCCCCGACAGCGGGTGTCCGACTCATCACTACCGCTAGTCACACCTACAGCACACTATCAACGAAGCTAGGATGAAAATAATGCCGAAGACCATCAAAAGATAAGGCAGCAAGTCTCTTCCTGATTAAGTGTCTCTCCACGTTCACCAGTTGTTTAACAAATCTACACCATTACTTATTTCCTTTTTCGTACTCTATTTTAAATATGGCTTGCTCGTCACTTGTCACACAATGACCCTTAACAAAACAGATGATGGCATGAAGAGAAAACAGACCAACCTATCAGTAACATGCTTTTCAAAAACACTAGTGCCTTCAGACTGGAATCTGTCGGCACTCATTTCTAAATCACGAATTCTCGCCTTATACCCTAAGAATGATCTCTGATCTCAGCTGTACATTAATCTTCCATCCGATTGTTCTGGCAATATTTCTGGACTAAGGAGCTTTCTGGAACATTGTTGGAAACTCCTTTGTAGTAATTTAGTCAAACGACCCCATAAAATTTGATCCATAACATGAATTCAATGACAAGGACCCCTATAATTTAATTCTATATTTCTTCATACTTTAAACTGACAAAATAATTTCTTCTTTATACCATGGTCATTCAAATTACTTCCAAAATCAGTAGTAATGTACTTATGATAAAATTTGAAGACTGATAATACATAAAATCTGGAATCCATGTGTGTTAATCATCCCTTAATGAACAAAAGACTTTGTGAAAACAGATATATCTTCATTTTATTGAAGTATATATACTACAAACTGCCAGCAAACGTCAAAACTCTCCGAGGCAAAATTTATAACGGATTAGAGGGCCATCAAACAAATTCATGTGATCAACACATCAGTAATTAATAGTGAATAGTATTAATTAATACTGGTTAAAGATTCTACTTCGGTTGAAGAAACTGCAAGATCATTGTGAATTATTAAGTCTATGAGAAATGTATGTAAAACATTACACGTCCACCACAAACAGTCAGCGCAGGGAAGTAACGGATGTACAGACTTTTAGAGAAACCCACTTGCACTCCATACGCCAGTGTCCATACTAGCAAGAAGATGCTTGCCTCGCTGTGTGCGTTTACTTACATGAAAGAAGAACTTCATCACAACAAACTTGGTAACAACAAGCATAAAACCATCATCACAAGCACAAATCGGTGCAGAGAGATTTATCTCAAGGTTTCTTCACACAGCCAAGCTAACACTGTCAGCACACTACAGATAAATCAACGGGAACAATGCTAGATCAGTTCAGAAAGTCCCGTACACCTCGGTTGTCGAGGTAACAGGATGGATTACATGATCCTCATGAACGTATATTCCTGAGCATATTATTAAAATCTGGGATTCGGGGACACATCGTGACAAACTGCCATGATAAATCCCAAACCATCTTCTTAGGATATGCAAATGGTCTTGAATTCTTCCCAGAATATCTTTGAACTAGAGTCCTTGGCACCAACAGCTGTCCATCGTATGTTCGTTTTACAGCTTCCATTTCATAGGTATATAGACGTGCGGGTCAGATATTGCACTTGAAAGATGAAGTAATAACCCTGTGCCACACATAAACCAGTTAAATAACAAAGGCTCATGCCCAGGCACCTGGTACTGAAGATCAACAACATAGTCGGAGTGTTTCGTCCATTCTGACCCTACCACTGCTAACTTCTCGGCTTTCGCCAGCTGATTCCTTGTGTTTTTGCACCAGCTGGCGTATTGAACGCCAAGCAACAATAAACAAGATATATATATGTATTACAGATTGAGCTATAACCTCGTATCACACATGAATATTCAAACACAACGTATGGTCTCACATCTTCCAGGCGAGTAGACTAGCACACTTTCATAACAAGATCCTCTCGTGTCTACACTTAATCTATCAATGAAATTCGAAAAAACAATTCTAAGAGTTCCTAATTTGAGTTATCTCCCCTTGTGGGCGATACCTCTCACTATCCAACTGTGACCTTCCCATGGCTTTTCAAAACTTCAGTGTTTCTGCATTTCATTCTGTAGTGACCACCTGCTTGTCATGTCCTCAGAAAGCAGTATTTCCTTGACCAATCGTGTCCTGAAGAAGGGGAGACAACTCAAACTAAATATGGAAAATGATACTAGGGGAGTTTCAACTACTACTAAGAGCGGCTAAAGGTTTCAAGAGATGACGTCGAACCGCGCGAAGAAGACTGAGCAAGGCCGGTGGTGGAAGAATGATGACCCACCAATGAGGAGGTTGTAAACAGTTTGTACCAGCCAATCACAATGTTGCTAAGATCGAGATCGGATAGAAGAATCTGCGCCACACCCATGAAGACTTTTTTATCCATTCTACCATAGTCGCCCCATACTGTCACCTGAAAGTAAAACACAAAATCACATTACAAAGGAACTTTGTATAAATCTATGCGAAACTGATTTTAACATTTAACAATACTTTCAACTATGATACATGTACCTCAATGATGATACAATCAACAAGCTAAATGAAATGTGACGGAAACAGGTCACACGACCCAGTCACCCCACTGAACTGCTCGAACAAGTAAGATGTTGAGGAATACAATCTAATAATGTTGTGCACATTCAGTATTCGCATTAATAATTTTTATGATCTTTGTTTGGTGTTTTGAAGAATGATATGCTATCAACACTGACTGGTCCTAAACTGTAAACATCCTCGTAAGTATGTTCACCATCGTCATTAGACAGCACGTAACCACAAAAATTTGTAATAAATGTACTGCAGATAGCTCCTATGAGCTAATTTAATTCAGTTACTTGTGAAACATCTTCTACAACAACATTGATAGTGAATGGTCGCTGGTTTTCTGTTTTCTTGCTAATTTGTCAGGACTTTTTCGATGTGGTGACGAGTACGGTCTAATCGATGGGAACTACCCCCTAAACTATCATGGCTGGCCAACAGCTAGACTGCAAGTAATCCATATAAAACACTGATCATAATATAATCCTGATATGAAAATCTGACGCTGCATACCAAGTAACAGTACTCTATAAACTGAGTGAGTGAAATGGATTCTTACATTGCAGGGGGCAATATTTCAGCCATAGCGCAATGTGATGTGCAAGAGGCACTTCAGGAAAAGGGACAACACA
>JAUELE010223972.1:0-12643 GCA_031471655.1 Diodora aspera | reverse complement strand
TAGAATTTGAAATTTTAGAAATTGCCCCCAAAACGTCAGTGAAAAATTTGAAATTTTAGAAACTGCTGAAGGTAACATTTTTCAAGCCTCGGTTTTCGGATTTTAGAAAAAAAATTGAATTTTCAGAAGTTTGGTTTTCGGATTTTTGCAAAAAAATCGAATTTTTAGAGGTTAAATAAATATTCACAGCAAGAAAGGCAACAAAGACCCATTTAACTCATAGCAAACTAAAACATAAGGCATCTGAAATAATTTGTTACCTCTGCAGGAATCAGTGTGTGCTTGCAAGAAAATTCATTTCAGCTGTCTCTTGCTAATAAGAAGAGTTACTCCCCCTTGAACACTAACCTTGATATTGCTGATTCAAATGTATTTAAGTCGAGCTCTAACTCTAAGCTGGGAGTTTCTGTTCCTGAAAGTTCACTGTCGAGACTCTCCGACAGCCACAAGCTGAAACAAATAAACAAATTTAATAGTAATAACTCTTTATTATCTGATATTACAGAAATACTGGCATTTTGTTGTTCCACCCATTGTCACCAGTGCAATACCAATGCTCATTTTAACTGGGCCGTTTGGGACAATTGGAGTAAAGTACCTTGTCCAAAGGTACAAAATGCATCTGGCCAGGATTGAACCTGTCACCTGACTATCATGAGATTACAAATATAATGACTTGCTCATTCACCAAAAGCTTGAAAAGACAATGTAATGGTGTATGTGTCGAAGAATTGGGACGACAACTTCCATCTTTCATCAAAAAGACAGGGCTGTTGAAATACAATGCCCAATTTGTCAGACCCGGTACAAAACCAAAGGACAAGTGGACAAGCAAAAATTCCAAGGTCAAATTCCCAAAATAATCGCAATAAATCCAGAATCTGGATTTGGAAATATTCAGACAAGTAAGTTTTTGGAAGGACAAATAAAAATAATTCAGATTCCTTGTCAGGGAAAAAGTTAGAAAATGCAATATTTAAACACTCTGGTAGATGTACTCCACATTATGATATGATGATGCAGTAAAACCTGGAGAAATTACAATTCAATGAAAAGGACTCTGACAAACGAGTTTTAATTATCGACATAAAAATTGTGGATCTACGATTGTAAAAGTAATTTCATTCACAAAATAAGTTTATGGATTTTATCATTCAATGTGAAAATATCAGTTGTGTTCTATCCCAGCACCAAGTGCTTGCCAACACAGCTAAAATTAACATAACAATGGTCACAATCTCATATAATGAGTTTGGTCGGACGGATTAATTATACCATCCCATAGCCATTACCTTCATGCTCATTACAATTTAGACTAAGGAGCTGTTCCTAGACTTACTTTTTTTTACAATTTCCGCAAAATTCGTATTTGTAAGGGAGAGAAACATTACATGTTACTAAGTTCCATACTGATCATAACATTACAGTTTTTCCCCCCTGCAAACTGCCCTACATATATTCTCCATAAATACAGATCACTGTGCAGAATACACTTGTAATACGCTGGAAACAATTTATACACAAAGAGGGAATCATAGTTTTATTTCCTACGCTCACAAAAGCATGCTCTACTACAATGTCCGGCATAGAGAAATATGTTGGCAACCTGTCCCAACAAGAAAACGAAGCAAACTGTTCGCTGCAACAGCATATGGGGTTGAAGCATGTCTGTAATGTATTCAAAATTAACCAAAACAGAAGACATTATTTGCAAATGCATAGTCAGACGAGACTAATCAGAAAATTCAGAAACTAGAATACGTTCCGTAACACGTGACTCATTTGGATGTCCACATGGCAAACATTACCTTCCCATCGTAACCGCCGTATCGGCAATCATATCGCGATATATCTTGCTTGTTCTCCCCTCTAAACGTTGAAATGTTATATACACATATGGAATTAAGTGAATATAAAACTTTTCCCGTTTAAATATGCGAATGTTTTCGTATATTTTCGAAAGAAACACCTCTAATCTTTCCAACGTGGACACGCTGATGTGTACTACGTCACGCCCATACCAAAAAAGTATGAAACGAGCGTGTTGATTGGTTGACTGTTAATTGACAGCGCATTCGGAACAACTACGTAGTGACGGATAATTTGGCCTCACATTCTTAAAGACATATTTTTTATATTTTGCCAATACTACAGAGCGTTTTTTTCAAGACGTATACTGATTAACTTGTTCTTCCTTTAGGCGTGTTCTGTGAGGTTATAACAATGAAAATATCGGACAACCTGTAGTTGTGGAGTGCAGGTCAAGGGTCGTCTTAAATAATATATGCATCTATCCAATCAAAACCGGGGATAGAAGATTCCGCGGGAGATTTACCATCGGGGAAATGCATACAGCTGTTGTTACACTCAAAGGGAGTCGTTTTATATTTTCAAAGAGGGTGGGTAGGGTCGGGGCGAGATTATTTTGAAAGTTTTATTTTTGGGTGGAAAATTAGTCATATTTATTTAACCTTTTGTCGTTTCTTTTGGCGCACTTTTCACTGATTTGATGTGAAGCAGGTTGTAGCTTTTTTGCGACTTTGCATTGCCATACTTCGTAATTTCACCACGAATGGAAATTTTGCGATTTTGTTACTTTAAAAAGAATTACTTTAATGAATTCTAAATGAATAAAAACTGCCACAATCCACAAACCTCTTGCATTCTTAATATTCAGAAAGGCTATGGCATAGGTATTGATTCGATTTTAGCATTAAATCAAATATTGCAAATACACTGCCGGGCAAAAGAAAGGACACCAAGATTTTGAGAGACTACTGAACAAAAATCACAATTACGTTGGATATGCAAGAGATATCCCTTCGAGATTAGGAAGTTTTATCAACGACATGCTGTCAATCCAATTACACTCGTTGAAATCCAAGCATAATAATAATAATGGATAGTTCTTTTATAGCGCGGTTTCTCCACCCAAGAGTAGACTCAAAGCGCTTCCATATATTTAAGCATCCTTTTGATCAGCTATGACACAAAGACGTAAGGGAAAATAACTGAAATCATTTGGTATCGTTTCTTTTGCCCGGCAGTATATATACATTGTTTAGGTTGTATTTTTCCAGTTTATAATTATGAAATGTATCATGAAAATTTTCCAATTAACGATTCCTCTTTTAACTACATTTTATATTCCTGTAATTATATTAAAATGAAGCGTGCCGATACCCCTGAGAAAAATAAATATTTAGCAAATAATTTAGTTTCTTCTTCTGAATAGGCATCCTGTATATGTATATTTGGTCTGGTGGCCGGAGTCAAACGTGCCCCGCCAGCTGAAGTAGATTAGGAGAGCAAATAAATAGTTTGCCCGCAATTATCTACTCCTTGACATAAAAAAAAATAGTTTGCAAGAGAAAAACCTTCCAAGGGATCGGGGTGGGTGGGGGGCACTAGGGGCTTGCCCATTTTATTATTGATAACACCAAATCAACCCCCAAATGGTTTGAAATTGCACCTTTTTGCATTTAAAAATTTCCCAGGGAAGAATACCCCTGGGACGCTCCTTGAAAAAAATTATATCTGTCATGCACTATGTCGGATCCGCCATGGTGTGTGTGTGAGGGGGGCAGTGACCTTTTTGCCCGAAAAAGTATGTAGGAAGACATTTATTTTTAATAGTGCATAACTAGGGTGAAATCGAGAGAACGTAAGTTATTTATAGTGGTGAAAAATTGTATACAAACCACTTTCTGTGTTGAGGAACAGTTTACATCTTGTTGAGATATTTAGTTTTTATCAAAACTGTTTGTATAATTTTATTGCTAAAACAACTTTAATTTTCTAATAACAAATCGGCAGTCATTTTATGTCCGCTCTACATACTCAGCATTTGAATTACTTCGGCAAGATGTACGAGATTGATCGTCAAAAGTCGAATGCAGACTTTCGCGATTGCCTCCCTTCGTTGTTTATGTTCTAGAAGTGTTGAGTGATTTCGAAGGAGTATTCATATCGTGGTATGAAAACAGACAGTTGATTAATGCAATCAACGGCACCATGTTTGGGTTAATAGTGTCCGGTCGACTCGTAAGTAATTTTGTGCATCAACGTGTGCAAATCATTTAATTATTAGCTTAAACATAAATTCACTAAAATGTCTCGAATATAATTTCAACTTGATTGACCTCCTTGATTTGCGAGTTTCATGGCCGACGTCGACAGATTTAATCTGTGTTTTACATCGTTAACTAAACTTGTCTCCGTCATAACATTTGGTAGGAATGTCAAAGTATGGTAATATCTCCAGAAGTATCAGTGATTTTGATGGGAAACAACTGTTGAGTTGACAACCTGCTGCCTTGTCACGTAGTCTGTCAACCAGACCCTGTCAAAGTTTTATTTTAACAGAGACACGCACACAGTCTAGATATTTTCCCAGTCTAGATATCTGAAGCGAGCAGACTCTCTGGGATCCTATTTATTTTATAACAAATGTATATCGTTTCAATTTAAGTTTTAAAACATAGAAATATTAATCTTACTTCAGAGACTATAATTATAGACGGTTATAACCCCGTGGGGTTCCGGGGGGTGTCACTCTAACACCAGAACGAATAGGACCCCAGTATCCTCATGCTTGCTGTAAGAGCCGTCTAAAATGAGGATCTTTTTGCTTTCTCTTACTATTGATCCTGTGTTGTCCCTTTTCCTGATGTGCCTCTTGCACATTACATTGCGCTATGGCTGAAATATTGCCCCCTGCAATGTAAAAATCTATTTCACTCACTCACTCCTCCGCTCAAAGTTTATTATATTTATTATATCTTTAAATCTCCTTCCTTCCCTCAGGAAAGATTATACTGATATGTCTAAAAGAAATGATAACTACAAAATTCCAGTCTTGGTAGGGGTGGGTGGTGGGTGAAGTTAGTCTGCAAGATCATAGTCTTGGTGGTAGGGAGAGAGCTCATTTGCTACTGGTACACATAAAAAGAAAAATGAAATGCATAAAGGATAAAGCCTCCTCACGAAGGCTTTATAGGGATTGAAGATCCTAGTCTACGGTGATATCCAAGGGTGTGTCAGTACCTGAAGATATTACCATTGGCTTTGGCCTTCAATCCCCAAAAATCCCAAGGTGAGAGGGCTTTATCTAACTTATAAGCCGACTCTAAGGATTGAAGGGCCTTGCACACTCGGATAATAACCTGGATAATAACCTGCTAGGTTATTTAAAAAATGGGAGGGCTTTTCATACTCCGACAATAACCTCTTAGGAGGTTATTATAAGCAACCATTGTCACTGACGGAATTCCGGGAAAATATAAACTTCATTACTGTAGTGTTATCAAGTGCAGAAGGTTTATAAAGCCCTGCCCGCGCTCACTGGAGCTGCCAGCTCAGCTAAATTTCATTCGTGCCTCTCAGCTGAGCTGGTAGCTCCTGTGTGCGCTTAATTTCCGTAAGGAATTTTTCATTTCGAGGCGTTATTCCAAATATCTGTCGTGTTTGATAATTTTCGCCATGATTGAAACTTTCCTTCTAGTGTGCGCGGAACAAAGCTACTTGCTTACAGCCAAAATCACGAATGAAATTTGGCTGAGCTGGTAGCTCCGGGGTGCGCGGGGCTTAAGAGTAATTCTTGGACATGTAAAAGTGTCAAACATTATTTATGATTTATGCATCAATCATGATATGTAGTATGTACTTCTATGTAAAGTTATCATTCCCAATGTTGTTTCTTTTGAAATCTTGATTTTGACCATAGTAAGGTATATTTTGGCTTGTCAATCCTTTGTTTTATTAAACAATGTCTTATTTTTAAATAAAACTCAATTCATTATGATGTGTTGCAAAGGAAGAGCAACGTAAACACAAAGTATTTGCATTTTCTTTAACTTAATATGCTGTGCAAATTACCTGTTGGGTCACACTGACAACCTGACGTTCATATTAGAGTTCGTCCCGGTAACAAACTTGCCAACGCCATCTGTGTTTGAAGAAATTGCCTGTGTTTCAAAACACCTGGGTGGAAACGAGGCATAATAATTACCTGTGAAGAGTAAACACCTTGTTTCTGAAAGCAAAACTTGTAAATACTTTGAGCTTGCTTAGTCGTTAGGTCCTGTTAACTCTGTCAACCAACTACGAACTGAGATGCTTCCGCATTTCAACATGTGTCTGTTTGAAAGGTCTTTGAAAGAGATGTTGTTGAATTTGAGATTAGAGTTCTTCCTTAGAATGTCATTAATTTAATTAACCTGTTGCTGTCATGCACTGCTAACTAATGCAAATTGTTTATGGAGTGCAGCCAAACTGCAACAATCGCCAAACTGGGCAATAGGCACTTACAATGTACAGGAATGGGTTCTTTACCATTTGAGTCAGGTTTTTTATATGCCACTGCCTTGACGGTATACTGTAAGCTTTGAGGTGAGACTGCCAAATCAGTTTTGACTGTTCTCAGAAATGGCATTCTGTTTCAGCGAACATGGGTTTGCATCCATGTTACACGTTTTTTGCGTGTAAGTCTCAAGTTTTTTCCCAAAATCACGTCATGCACCTCCCCTCTTCCAAAATGCTGGATCCACCTGCGGGTCTATCTAGGTCTTTAAAGGGCCCCGGGTAGCTCAGTTGGTAGAGTGCCTGCTTCAAAACCGCAAGGTCGGGTGTTCGAATTCTGGCTGGGTCACTTTCGTTCGACTCAAACATTTGACACCCTTTGTATCAACCGTAGCGTTATGGTTGAAATATTACCCCCTGCTACGTTAAATCACACTTACTCACTATAGGTCTTTAATAAGTTCATATGATGTCTTTAGCAGTCTTGACAGTTATGGTGTTGATTTCTGGCCTCTGGTACCTCTTTTCAACCTGGGGATGGAATCCTAAAACTAACGCCATCATGTACACTGTAATGATATGGTTTAAAGATGGCTGAAGTCAAGGTTAACTCCAAAATCGCTGATTATTACTAAGAGATTATCCATGCAGCATAGATAATCCTTGCAGCACTGATTATCATTGCAACATAGATTATCCCTGCAGCATTGATAATCCGTCAAGCATAGATTATCCTTGCAGCATAGATTATCCATGCTGCAGAGATAATCCTTGCAGCACAGATTATCCTTGCAACTGTGATTATCCCTGCAGCATAGACTACCCCTGCAACATAGATTATTCTGCAACATAGATTATCCCTGCAATATAGATTATCCTCACCTTACTTTCAAAAACTTTTGCACTATTTAGACCTTAATTGTAATACAATCCAATGTGAACAAGATGAGATGCAGGTTTTGCAACACTGAATTATTTATAGAAATACGACAGCAAGTCACACATGAGGGACTACAATGCGAAGCAGGACAGTGTCCCCAAGCATGTACGCTACTTGTACGGTAATTTAAAAAGTGTGGCCCAGTCAGTTCAGGATGCTTTTGACTTTCTACATCACTGAGTGTGTATGGATGTAAACAGCTACTCTAGCTATGTTTGGGCACGGTTCAGTAGTTCCAATAAACTGCTCAAGTTTAACGCGTGCAGTGATTCAGAGTTATGAGTTATTTTGTGTCCGACTCGCGAGATCAATAGTCCTTTGTAGAGCAATGTGATGAAGGAAGCTTGTGTGGTTGTCCAGATGTGCTTTGAGATTGAACAGGAACTAAATTTATGCAAGTTATTTTAATATAAAGGATGTTGTAGCCTTCGTGAAATGGCTGCTGGCTTAACTAAGCTTTGTAGCGAATAAGACTCCTGGGCTTCCGGAGGGTGTGGTCTCATGTCATCTAGACAGAATAGGGCCCCAGTAGTCTGATGCTTGTTGTACAAGGGAATCTGCTACTTGCCTTTCTATGGAGCTCTTTCTTAAGATTGGAAATGACATTTGCATCTCATTTGGATATAAAAATTGTGATAATGATTACACATGACGTTGCTATGGGATGGCTTCTCTGATCCCCCCACCCCCAACCCCCCCCGTATGCTTGCCATAAGAGCCGTCTAAAATGAGGATCTTTTGCTTTCTCTTTCGTACTATCGATCCTGTGTTGTCCCTTTTCGTGATGTGCCTCTTGCACATCACATTGCGCTATGGCTGAAATATTGCTCCCTGCAATGTAAAAATCCATTCACTCATTCACTGCAGCTATCTAGACTTATCTGGACTGTGTGTTTGTCTTTGTTAGAATAAAACTTCAGGGTCTGGATGACAGACTAGCATGTGTCTCTGCAGTAGTCCATATTTCTACATGCCGTGATCAAATGGTGCACTGCTACGTAGTGGTATCACTGTTGGTTTGTCAGTACCAGCCGTAGCTCACAGGTTTCACCACAGCAAAATCATCCAGCTCCCCACTCGTGATGCAGGATTTTCTCCTGTACTCAATTGACGAAAGTGGGCATATGGCTGAAAGATTGCAGAGTCCCACTAAAAACCCAGCCAACCTTTTAAAACAATTTCTGCTCTGTTTGTACATCAGTCATATGGAGGTAGAACTGAATAAAAATGAAATAATCCCAAATTTAATAATGCATGAGAATATGTATATCATAAGATATAGTCACAGGTATATGGTATTGAATATAAATGAAATATTGTACTCATCAAATTTATGCTAAACTGAATATGTACATGACATACACTCATGTACAAACGTACCATAATCGAAAATGAAATACTCGGAAACCTAATATTACATGATGACAAATAGTTTATAATTTATAGGGTCATATAGCAGAACTGAGTAGAAATCAACTGCTCTTGAACTTAACATCACATGAAGTTACATATTAAACATTACATATGTAATTTACCAGGTCAAAAAGTCACAGTTATGGAGTGTCCTGTTTTAACCATATTTCATCAGTGTCTATAAATATACTGCATGATAGCCTATGGCTTCACATGCCTCAAGGGATTGAAATATTTCGCGAGGACGTCCTGTTGAGTTTCTTTGCTAAAGGATATGCTTGATTTCTACGTAACTAGGTGTTTGGTAACAAAACGAATGATTGACTTGCTATATATAGGATAATATATCAAACATGATTGTGTTGGATTATCGAAATTTTTCTGTAAGATCTATATGATGAAAACTAATGCAATCAGTAAAGTTGGTTATAGTTGAAAAACTTATGGCTTTTGTTTATAGTTTTCAAATTTGCTGGTAATTAAATAGACAAATTAAAGTTGAATACATGGTCCAACTCAATGTTTTCTTTTGAAAGAACAACCTTTGGAACGATGAATATACATAAAATTATATGTACATACTATGAATAATGCACAAAAGATATAGCATGTTCGTCGGTTTAACAGCCTTATAAATGGCCTACTCCTTTTTGTGACAATGCCAGAAATTAGATAAAAAAATGCATTCAAACTTTCCAACAGAATCTTGAAAATATTTGTAAACCTTTGGAAATGTTGCAAATCAATGCTTTTGGCTGAGACATATTCGAAAAACATTTAAAAATTGACAGCACATTCTTCAATAAACTCTCAGAGAAAGGTTCAGAATGAGGCTGACTACTTGAAAGTAGAAAATAAATCTGTCTGCATCTGCCGGGATTAAGGGAATACAGCATTATTTAATTAGGGATTTACTTTTACGATGTATGATTTACAGTTTATGTTATTCATTTATAGCAAGAGACCTATATTTTAGAGTTCGGGAGCACGTACCCAACTTTAAAATCAATTTGATGATTCAACTACTAGATGGACTTGCTTTCAGGATTAATACAAGTGATTTTCTTTTCAGTTTCCATCTTACCAGTAGAAAAATAGATAACTGAATTTAAACTGAACTGGAGATTTAAAATGTGTGCAGACATGATTATTACAGATAAAGGATTTTTAAGGTTTCTAGGTAACAAAATAGATGAATGAGACTAAATTTTTATACATTTAAATTATAATTGCTGTAGACTTGTACCAACACAATCAAATCCATCATCTGCTTTAACCTCCACAAGATGGTACAGGATAGCACACTGCTCAGTGTGTCACAAAGGTGCTGTTTCAAGCACCCATTCAAATCGGTTACAGTTTCTATTTAACCCAGAAATTAGGTGTGGCACAGAAGTGAGATAGATGACATTATGTTAATATCCATAGGAAAATGATTGTGAACGAACACATTAAATTTAACATCTCTCACCCATTTGTGCATCAGCCCACATCTACTCGCTCACTTTCACTCACACCAGTCCAAAACTCAGCCATACAGACAACCAAGTAGCCAACCAATTCAGCCAACAAAAAGGGTACTTTGTTAGCGAGGGTACTATTCCAATAAACTTCTGATACATCTGTCAGAACACACAAAGTATGGAATGTACCATGACATCCGAGACCACAATTTTCTTGTCAGAAATGGTCAAGAGATTTGTCCTGAATAGCTTTCCTTACACGAAAGCAAGCACTCTAAACGTTTCCCTGGTAAGTGTCTTTAAGTCCCTTGTAATTTCCAGAACCAACAAAGGGATTAAGTTTCCAAACAGATTCCATTTAGGTCCTTGTGGATAAGTTAAAGATATCAGGAACCTTTACAATGAGCTGCCCCATTGTTGTAATGTCCAGTGGTTTGTACCCTGGTTGATCCTACTCGAGGCCAGGTCAAGAGACAACCATGGGTCTTGCAGCAAAACAACTTCTGTGATGACTCCCTTACAAATCTGTCAATGTTAATAGCCAGTAAGTTTCTCATCAACAACTGTTTAACAACTATCTCTTTCAGTGGCATTTAGAAGCGTTTTTCATTGAATACCATAAACAACAACATGATACATGATGTCAACAATGAAAAGAAGCGCAATTCTCTGAATAATTATGGTATTCAATGTTTAACAATTGTTCATGCAGAATTCAAACTTGTCAGTTAACATTATGGATAAACATCTTCAAATCTTCTTCAACCCTGATACTGGACGAGACTGTTTGCATGACCCTTGGTCAAGACTGATAAAAACTGAACTTCATGATATTTAGGCCTGTGGAAGGCATAGCTAGGAAAGGTATTGTAGTCCAAAAGGTGTTTAAAGTTGAATACGTGCTCCCAAATGCTAAAATAGGTCTGGTGATCTCTGTGTGAAATAAATAACATAAACTGTAAATCATACATTGTAAAAGTGTATAATAATTAAATAACGTCATATTCCCTTTGTCCTGGCAGAGGCAGATGGATTTATTTTCTACTTTCAAATAGCCAACCTCATTCTGAACCTTCCTCCGAAGAATGCTTCGTTGATTTCCTAATGCTTTCAAATGCATGTATTTGCAAGTGTAGCATTTCCAAAGGTTTATGAATATTTTTAAGGTTCTGCTGGAAAGTTCGGAATGTATTTGGTTTCTATTTTATGGCATGGGGTTCCCAAAATTAATGAGTCTATTCAAGAGGCTGTAAACCCAACCAACATGCAAATATCTTTTATGTATTATTTGTGGTTCGAACATAATTTTATGTATACTTATCATTCCGTAAGTTGTTTTTTGAAAAAGAAAACACTGAGCTTCAACGCATATCGGACTTTAAAACTATTCCTATCTGACATCTTTGATAGGCATTCCTTAGAAGTTGAGAATAGTAAGGTAAGAAACATCGAGGTTGTTTTATGGATGATAACTTCTTTATTTTCATATGCCTGAAGACAGTGTGAGGAGACACACTGAAACGTTGCATACAAAAATTAAAGTTGTTGTCATCCATAAAACAACCTTAATGTTTCTTATTCCTATCTGGTTTTACACATACTTATCCTTTTCAGGATGTTACCAAATGACATAACTTGGCCAAACACATGGATTCACACGAAGGCCTTTTTAGCCTTTTTGAGGCAGATCCCATATATCAGACCTAATGGTCATTTACAGGCTTCGATAATGTCAAGAGGGTGGGACAATTTAGTAGCCTTAGAGTTAAATGTGGTCTGAGCTAGTCTGACACAACCGGAATGAAGAAAAGACGAGACAATATCAGTCTCATTACTGTCCAACAGATCACGGCTGTGATAGACCTGCCACACCATTACTTTGCTAGCTGTCATGAAGTTACAAGAGCCAAACTACTTCATATGTCAAGAGCTTACATCAGTGTGTGGATTTGAAGCACCCTTAAAACACACAGAGACAGCAATAACAGAACATCAAGTGTTGTATGCATGCTCCTTTAAACCCAGCAGGGTGTCATCTTTGCCTGAGGGCAATCCTGGCTCAGGTGTTCTTGTTCTTCCTGTGGATGATGAGCTGTTGTGGTCAAGAAGGTCATACCACTTGGGAATGGTGGGATGTCATTTAGAGTAGGGTGGGTAGTCTCGGATCCGGGACTGTATTTCAGTACCTTTCCACACAGTAGATGTATAGAGTGTGCATCATGTTATATAATGAAAATACAGTCTAGATTAGTGTAAACTAAAAACATGGTGATATTAATACATGCCGAATAATCAAAGGAGTTTTCAATGAATTTTCTGATTTTTGATGAATTTTTAAAGTTTGAATTGCAAAATATATTTAGTTTTCTAAAAGACCAGCAGTATGTTCATCCACAAGAAAATGAACTGTGTATAAGTCAGTTATGATTGTGTTCTATGTCAATCAAAACAACATTAACCACTTAGTGACGGGGTAAAAAAAAAAAAGTATGTAAAAAGACGGGGTAGCATAAGGAAAGATACCCTC
>JAUELE010223961.1:0-12644 GCA_031471655.1 Diodora aspera | reverse complement strand
TGTCGCCTCTGTGGCATGATTTTGGAAAGTGTGATGGCATGATCATTGTCATCACCTTCTTATATAGTGAAAGTATGCACGTGCACCACAAGCATCACCACTTTCATATGCTGAACATGACAGTTGTGTTGCTTGTTGCTAAGAACTGGTGCAGCGTTGCGTTTGTGTGACAATATTTCTGTATTTTCTTCATGTTTTCAAGTGATTAGCATCACTAGCAAATGTTTTCCTTGAAAGTGCCAGGAAGACCGGCAATACCTCAGACATAGTAGAGCATGTTGCCAAACATTAGATGATATCATGTTGCAACACCAGAATGCCACGACCGATTTACTAAATCATGTATATTATGTCAGGTGTTCTTTAACTTCTTTTGAGTAGTATATTTCAAAAGTGAGAGAGTGATTTGGGGCTTTACATGGTTTTCGGCAATCTTTCAGCCACATCACCACAGTCTCAACAACATCACGTCGGTATGGGGCTCCTGTCTTTTTGGACTGAAAGAAAGGTGCCCGGACCAGACTCGAACCACAACTGCCAAGACTGAGAGATTGCTGGGCCGACACGCTAACCACTGCCCCATCCAGTGAACCCATATTATTTCAAAAGACACTATTGTAACGGTTCAGCTAAAACAAACACATGTCGTCAATAATAATAATAATAATCCCATCATTGTAGCAGATATCTGCACCTGCCATTTTGATTGACCGCCCATTCCTCTGGGCTCAGGTGTATTTACAGCTTCCTTAGATCATGACACTCTTTACATCCACCAATTGCTGATTTCTTCTTGTTGTTATTACCTAAAATGATCATTTTAAGACAATAACAACAAGAACAGTGGTAGTGAAGGTTATTTCTAGTAAGTACATGTGGTCGAAATATTAAAGCTGGTTGAAATTTGATGTTACCACTATAACTGAGCTTTTCATTCATAGTACACTATTTAGATTTCGCAAAAAATATAGGACCCACAAACAAATCCAGCAAAGGCCTGAATGTCTGGTGCTCCAGGTCAGAAATTGTAAATATCATGACATACTTCAGAGCTCTAGATAAGTTGCGTATTTGCGTAATGTACGCAATAAAAACGCAAGCAAAATTGAAAGGAAGCGTACAAAAACCCAGTCAAATTTACCAAAACCCAATATGTTTGAAAACTGCTGCGTAATTACTCAATACATCGATCGCTCAATGCGTACCGACCAAAAGCAAATGTGTCAAGAAATAGTATACTCTGTAATTTATTTATTTCATTGCAACCAACACCAACAACCATCATGATTAATGCACATTATTTTGCATTTTTCATGTGTTTGGATCCTTTATAGATGCACTATCAGTAGATAAATGCATGCTCTACATTGTTTTTGACAAAGCAATTTAATTTTTCCAGTAAAAATAGTCTGCAAGACCCTTTACAGTTGAATCAGTGGGAGTAAATACCCAATAGACAAAATCCAATGAGGTGAAGAAAAGCGGATTACTCGATCAAAAATTCAAATACCAAATAGCTCTGAAAATGCTGAGTAAAAAAACCCAATAGCTCAAACATTATCTGGAGCTCTGTCTTATACGGAGAGCCTTAATATAAAGCAGAGTGCTATGGACTGTAATTGCAGGCAGATCTAGAGCACAATTCTAAAATCTTTATAAATGGAAAAATCTTTACAAATGGAGTTGCTCGTCCTTTGGAGAAACTGACAAATATTTTCTTGGTGAATGTGAGCACCGATTGGTACTTTGTTGGTTCATTTCCTGTTGTACGTGTAGATAGCTGTGTTCACTCTCCGACGGCTAGGTTAATTAATGGCAGTGCAGCTTTGTGCTTCTGGCTGTTAAAAAATTGATGAGCTTCCTCTTGAACGACATTTTCCCTAATTTGATAGGTCTCCGAAGTTGAGTTCACGGTTTCTGTTCTTTGTACTGTAATTATGAATAATCTATAAGAGAATTGTAATATTTGTTTCTTTTACTTTTCTGCAAGGTTGATTTTAAGTCAAAGATTGTCGATACATTTCTTTTTAAAGAATGAGTATAATTATGGATTTTGTATTAATGTTTGATGTAAATGTTGACGAAAATATTTCTGAATAATTAGTGGTTTCCGACGGCAGATATAAGATTCAAATAATGTACAGCTGGTATGAGCTGGTACAGTTTATGCATGTTGGTGCCCGCATGTGTGAGAGACGGAGAGAGGTGTGCGGAGGGGGGTGGAGATTTACTCACCACTATTACTGAAGGTCCAATCACAGGACAAAAAGACAGCAGTTTTGTCCCAATCAAGTCATTATTATAGAATTATTATTATAAAAGTCTTGTATAGTACTAAATCCAGGCTTGTATAGCCTGCTCAAAGTGCTCAGTTCCCTGGTGTAACCCAAGCAGCCACTAGGCGCTAGATGGTCAACAACACACCTGATGGAGGACCAGTACCACGTTTCAGCTGGGTCGACTGAGGCAACCTCATGAGCAAAGCCACTTGCCCAAGGTGACACCAATGAAATTGCCAGCTTCTTATAGAGGTGAGGTGATTAGCCAGTTTTTAGTCATGGTTCTGAATACTGCCAGGAGGTGGAGCATTCACCAGAGAGAACATACATGACATCATTGTGATGTGGCTGAAAGATTCTGAAAAATGCTTTAAAAATAAAGCTTCCACCCACTGTTTTAAAGAGAGGTTTTGGTTTACAGAAATGTCCTGTCAGAAAGGGTTTCATCCGTGGAATCTCCTACTTCACGGGGTATATGATTCGGACATTGGACAACAACAGATGCCAACTTACTTACATCTCACAGTCAGATCCTAAAGGTGAGTTCAGAGGTCACTGCTGTGTATTTGAATATCTGTTTTACATTATTTCGATGAATATATAAAGCCTTAATGCTGATAGTGTCGTCTGTAGTGTTGTTGTGGTCGACTTTAGACTTGTAGATTTGAATGTTGTTTAACCACTTAGTGACGGGAAATATTTTTTTTAAAAGTGCCAAATGACAGGAAAGTATGTGAAAAGATCCCCTCTTTCTAAATATGTCCTCTAAAAAATATTTCAAATTCCGTCAAAAATAAAGTGCCTGGGGCGAAAAACAAAAAAGCCCGAAAACTCACGCAATATAACGGGTCCCGAGTCGCTGCACAGTTTCGCGATATTAGAAGTCTGTACGCGAAGTCGGGAACCCTCAGTATTGCGGGAGTTTGAAGACAACTTTATAACTTCACAAAATGTTTTAAAAATGTATATTTTATATTTTCTTCTATTTTACATATTTAAAGTTTGGGTAGGGGTGCTAACTAACAATTATCAACTAAAACTACTTGTTTCCGAACAGCATGCATACATGACATAAAATATTGCGGGACACAAAATTGTAATAGCATTCCGTAAAATTGCGGGTCCCGACGTTTGGCCCAAAAAAAAATTTCTGTAATACTGCGTGTCCCGTCACTGAGTGGTTAAGACAGCTAATGGTCAGTTTACCAACCGTACTGATGCAAATCAGAGTTTTTTTTAGTACATTCATAGCTTACTCACTTACTTTCTCATTCATTCGCATCGCTAGTCAATTTGCGCTGACTGCTAGTCAATTTCGGCAGATTGCTAATCAATTGTGCACAAAATGATGACCAATTTGCATCAAATGCTGATCATTTTTGTCCGGAAGGTCAAAACTGCTAATAAAAAATTTCAAAACAAAAAATACGCTGGGGTCGTGTTAACCCATTACAAATCATACAAGGCAAATAAAATAGAGAATTGCTGCTGTAACTTTCCTTCTGTCAATTTCTATTTCATCATTCTCTTCTGTCAGTATGTATCTTGCATACCTTGATAGGCACGGATGAAAGAATGTCCATTCAATGTAAAACATCAAGTCAAGTAAACTATTAGGGATCTTTGAGTACTATTTTACGGTAATACTAACAAGTAACTATGCCTCCAGATGCTTTCAGGTAGTTCAGAGATGGAAATTGATGACAACGGTGGCATTATAATGATACAGAAAAGAGATTGCTGAAAGTGATATTGAAACACAGAATTACTCGGTCTTATCTCACATGACAATTCTATGCTAAAAGTCAAATTCTCAAATACAGGAACAACTTAAGACAAAAATGAATCCTAGTACATTGAAAGTTCATTGTTTAGGATGAAGATGAGTATTTAGGTCAGAGTTTACAGTGTACACTACAGTTTATGATTCACTTGCAGGAGGAGAGCCTAGCAGAGTCCTTCAACCTGTTCATTGAGTATTGTCTGAAACTGTTGCGACGTCTACGAGAGACCTTCCCACCTTCCAACAAGATAGCCTTCACAAGACTAGAGGGGCTGTTCTGGTGAGCTGGATATAAGCAATGGACTTCTGCAGCTTATCTTTGTGATAGAAACTGCATATAATAGTTCATCGACCAAATCTACGCTCCTTAAATTTGGCTCAAATTTGAGTTGACCTCATGGTGCTATAGCTGAAATATTGCTCACTTGCTCTTAGCCTTTAAGGGATTCAGCCTGCCTCACAATAAAACACTAACAATGTGAGCAGTGTCAACTTGGGCAAGTGGCTCTTGCCTAAATTGCATTAGTCCACCAAGCTGAAATTGGATACCTGGTCAGAAAGAGATGGTAATGCAATGTTGATTTCAGGTGCCTTACAGCCAGCTTATATTGTATATACTCCCTCTGACATAAACACCATTTACTTGTTCTGCCTCTGCATAGTGGGGCTTTCATGGAGTCATATGGTACCACTTGGAAGGAATAGAGCCTCATTAAGTCTATTACTTTCCTTTCTATTAACCCTTTTTTCTACTGTCTTCTCCTGTATGCACTTTGCACTTCTTATTGCATTATGGCTGAAAGATTGCACATGCAGTGTAAAACATCAACTCAAGGTTAGCCTGTCGGCCCAGTGATCTGCCAGCTTTGGCAATAATGGTTCAAGACCTGCCCGGGTACCTCTCTTTCAACCCGGAGATTGGAGCCTCACGCCGACATGACGTTGGTGACACTGGTGATATGGCTCAAAGATTGCCAAAAACCATATAAAATCAAAAATCAATCACTCACTCACATAAACTCAGCTCTCCAGATGACTCTTGAATTCTCATTGACATCAACAAGGACTGTCATATAATAGAGTCTCCAAACAATTCACAGTTTCACGATACAATAGCAAAGTATGATTCAATTAAAAACCTCTCCTGAGTTTGGTAGCTGAGATAACCTTTTCACTATCACTCGAAGGTTGTCTCAGCTGCCAACCTAGGGCTTGCACATTAGTTCATGAAACCAGAAAGAGTCCTGTTTTTCAAAAAAAAATGTTTTTCAGACAGCACCTGAATTACACTAAAACATACAGTAGCTGGGGGCTCAAATTGTTATCGGCTCATAACTCGAGTACAGTGTTAATCAATATAAAGTGTTGTATTTTAGGACTGTAGCAAGAACAATTAGCCGAGGATGAGGCGGAATTACTGTATTATCGAGTGAAATAACCTCATTACCTCATGCCACTTTTCTATTGATTAACTGTAAGAATGGGTCATTTGAACAACTCCTGCGGTGGAATCGCTGCATAGGATTTTTAAGCCTGTTTGCCGTGGAGTGATGGTGTATGGAAGTTTTCAGCTCACCAGGTTAATCCAGCTTTAGCAGGGTGTTTGATCAATATAATTACATGTACTGGCTGGTGTAAGGGTTTCTATATAATGCATACTTGAAACAAGATTAGTGAGTAGAGAAATATTAAGTAAATTGGTTACATTCAATTCAGATATTATTTAAACAGAAAAATTGATGGAATCGGAATTGATCCAAATATAATATTTACAAGCTTGATTGATGTTACTTTCAGACAAACTGTTATCTGGGGCTTCCAGTGTGGGATGTGATGGTATATTAAAAGAATAGAGCCCCAGTAATCCAGTGCTTGTCGTACAATGCGACTAAAATGGGAATGTTTGCTTTCACATTTCCTTTTGGATCTTTTCATGAAGGGCACAGGCTGGCGAAGTCGTTAGCATTTTGGCCAAGCAATCTACCAGCCTTGGCGGTTGTGGTTCGAGTCCTGCCTGGGCACCTCTCTTTCAGCCTGGAAAGACAGGAGCTCCGACACCGATGTGATGTTGGTGAGACTGTGGCGATGTGGCTAAAAGATTGGTGAAAACCATGTAAAAACTAAAATCACTCACTCCTTCTTAACACTTGATGCTTCTTGATACTTGCTCTCCCTGTTCTCACTTGACAACCGTTCCCCTTTTATAATTACTTCTCGTTCTCAATCTTTTATGAAACTGTCCTTTTCTTCGGTGTATGTACTCAATGAATAATATTATTTCAACTAAACTGTGCATCTTGAAATATTTTATTGTCCATATTTTCATGTTGTATATTTGGTGTATATTTGGTCAAAATTTGAATCACAGAGCTTGTTTAATTTTGGCCTTTGTACACATACACACCAATTTGTCTTTTATCTTGAGCTCTGTGATACAGCTGAAAATTTTTTTAAAATGACATTAAAACAAAATATATCGGCTATAACTTCAGATTTTAGTTCAGGATCTTGCATTGGGGGGGGACCCAGTATTCCAACGGTTGATTGGTCTGACAGCTCTAACGCTAACGGAACTTTAACCAAGACTGAATACTGTTCCTAAAGTGCACTTTAATTGTTAGACTAGTGAGAAGATCTATCTTGTGTAACTCTTCAGTCACTGAGGAAGAAAACGTATGTGACATGTGAAATGGATAGCACTGTTAACAGTTTAAAGGAGTTTCAGTGAGGCCAAGGAGCCAAGTGCTGTTATTGTTGTAACCACTTTAAGAAATCTTAGATGTTTGTGTTTATTTACTTGAGTGACACAAAAATCATTGGAGGTTTATGCTTCTCTTTCAGCTGTCTGGCCAAAATCTACCAAATGCCGGTGTTTAAAAAATGCTGTCCCTTTCAGAAAGAACTGCATTCTGAGATTTCAGCTGTTGTCAAGGTAACATAGAATGGAATTACATGATTGCCTATGCAAAGTTGTTGCCTGCAATTTTCTCACTGGTTTTCTTTTTTAGAACCTGTTATCTTTAGGAAATCATTGAGAATTTAAATGAAAGCTTCTTGATGGAGTATGTGGGCATGGGATGGCGCAATGGTTAGCGCGTCGGCCTTAGCAATCTGCCAGCCTTGGCGGTTGTGGAACGAGTCCCGGTTGGGCACCTCTCTTTCAGCCCGGAGAGACAGGAGCCCTGACACTAATGTGGTGTTGGTGAGACTGTGGTGATGTGACTGAAAAATTGCCTTAAACCACGTAAAACCTCAAATCACTCACTCACTTGAGGGAGTATGCTCAACTCATATTAAGATGTAAGATTATGCAATAATGAATAAAATCTAGATTTAGTTAAAGATTCAATGATATGTAATTGTTAAGTCAGTGGACCATGGATATGGTAAAAGTTCCCAAAATTTGAACCTCTAAAATTTCAAGGTTAATATTTCTGTTGAGATAATCAATTTATTTTACTTCTAAAAGTTTTGCTTTCCCTTCCTTTTTGGTGGCAATTAGCAGAATTTCAAATTCTAACTTTAACCACTAACTTCCAAAAACTTCCGTAGTTAAGTTTAGACCATGGTGCCAAGGACCTTGGGTTGAAAATGGGGATATTTTTTGCTTTCACTTTTTTGGGGTTTTTTTTGTGAACTATCTTTTCCCTTGAACTGTTTGATTGGCATGTTAGAATCTGAGTTGATGAAAGAACACTAAAACTTAATGGATGGCAACTTCTTTATTTTTGTTTGAAGTTTCAGCGTAGATTCTTATGCTTTTGTCAAGCAAGAATTCTGTTTTTTCCTTTGATGTGCACTTTGCATACTGAGTTGTCTTATAGCTGAAATATTGCCCTTGCAACATAAAGCCTAGCTTATGTTGACTGCACAGAATGGAATTGATGGCGTCTAGCTGAAACTCGTAGTTTATGTCGTGTAAGACTGGAGATGACGGTGATCAGTCGTAAGAGCGCTTATGTCGTTTGGGTCCAACAGGATACAGTTGGCAAATAAACACAGAAGTAGAACATGTACGGTTCTCAGAATATGGTGGCAATTAGTTCCTGGCAATCGTAAACCAGTTGCAAGAGAGCCTATGTTGCCCAGGCACAAGAGCGGATTGGACGCCGCTCGGTCAGTTGCTGCCAGTTCCTGCTCGACACAAGGTCAACATAAGCTAGGCTTGATACATCACTTCAGCTCAACTCAAGCCGTGGCCAAAAGTATTCTTTCAATGATTCTAAAGTGTTTGTTTGTATGGGTTCCGTTAAGCATGGTATATAATACTATCAAGAAATGACTTTTTGATTACAGAAAGGCAACCATGAATGGTATGAACGTCTTCATGGGACATACAGATCACAGACCAAGGTAGAGAACATAAGTAGATTTTTGTTTTAAATATTTTTAAAAAATTAAAGTTAGCGTATATATACCCCGTACTATGTTTTCTGATCACATCGCTATGTTAGTTTCAGAATAAGAAAACTTTAAGGATGGTGACCTTTGATTGTTAAGTACCTTTGTATTATTCAGGAGTTCTGAATGTCAGTGGAGCAAATGTTTACCTGAGGTAAGGGTTTATCCACATAAGGCTGACAATCGAGAAATTCGGTCACAAGTTGTGTCGGCCTTGCGGCAATCCAAGGCTGCAGACTATAGGAGTAAATGATTTTAGATAGTTAAACAAACAAAGCAACACATAAAGCCATTAAAGTGTTTTATTGAAACATTTAGTTACAAAAAAACCAAAAAGACATATTTGTTTTCTTTGTAGTAAGTTGAAAAGCACTTTATTCAATATGCACATGTAGAATATAATTGCCATACGACAGGCATTAGCACATAAATTGCTCATATAGTCCCTATCTTGGTTACAATGTTAAGTAGAGAATTCAGCCACCACGATGGGAAGCAGTTCATTTTTTCAAATTTACTTGGCCGTGGACAAGTTACTCAAAAGAACTTGAAAAACAATATTTACAAAAAAAAAAACTTTTAACGGAAACAGACTAAGAAGACAAGACGCATTCTGCTCTGGCTTTTGATGTCTACACTTTGGAATTTCCATTTGTGCTATTACGGCTGTTGATTGTGTATTGCATTTCCTCCCAGGACCCACCAACAGGTGTCAGGGAACAGGAGCTGAAAACTGCGAGCAGGCTCTAGGGGCTGGCGTGATGAAGAAACTTATTAGGGACTAATGAGTTAAATTGGCTTCAGCTCGAGATCACTGTATGTGTAGCAGACTAGGGATAAATTTCTGATTTGAAAGGGTCGTACCCAATAGAATATAAAAACAAAATCCTCCCTCCCTGCAAAATTAGAAAAAAAGTGATGAGAAATAAGTTACTTTCTTTCAGTGGCCTCATGGACAGCAATTTAGTATCCTTCAATATATTTACTTCATGCATTTCATAACTGAAAGACCTTTAACTCTGGACAAGTAGAGCTCTGCTGCAGACAAGTAGATTTTCACTTTTTACTTGTCCATGGACAAGTGGAAAAACTTAATATTTTCACACCCCTGTGATTTATATGTTTTCATTATGGATGTGGATTGTGGAATGGACATAACTTTATTTCTCCAGTGACCATTGCTATTAGCATATTGAAGTAGAGAGCTTGAAGGCAAGGGTTCCTTTCATTACCCCATAATCAAGAGTGCCCAATTGGCACAGCAACTGTTTGGATTTTCAGAATAAATTGGATGTTCAGTGTTTTTGTCAGTTTGAAAGTCCACACTTCATTTATAACATTAATAATTCTGGCTGACATTGTACTTGATTAAATTGAATGGAACCATCTGACGGACACTTACCGGTACCCTTTTGGTCAAAATTGGGCACACTAGAACAAAGAAATGGCACATCTGAAAAATGAGGTATGGTGCCCAAGGGCACACCTAATATTTTCTTAATTTTGAGCCCTGACATTGTAGTCATATAGTCTCTAGAAGTTAATTTGTGTTTCAGCAGCACAAGGGCAGCAGCAGAATCTTTGCCAGTCCCAGTGACTTTGATTGATTCTTATCCAACTGGGATCCGTGTTCATGACACATATCCAGGAACTGTGGTGGTACGTCAGAGGCCGCAAGTGTCATATCAACCTCAGCCTACTGCCTATTCTCTGTTACCACCATCACCACCGCTGCCAGTGATGCCACCAGCTCAACTACCACCGCTGCCAGTGATCAGGCAAGCCCCACCAGTGATCAACCCAGCTCCACCATGGATACCACCAGCTCAAATACCACCTCTGCCAGTGATCAACCCAGCTCCAGCATGGATGCCACAGGCTGAACTACCACCGCTGCCAGTGATCAGGCCAGCTCCACCACCACCATCACTACCGCCAGAGATACCACCAGTTCAACCTCAACTATCGTCATCCATCTCTCAACCACCACCTCCGTCAGCAGCTCCTACTAGATCACTTGATGAACAGATTGTAGACATGAAACGTGAAGTGGTATGTTACTGTATTTTCTTGATACACATAATCATCATACTGAAATACATGTTTCCTGGTTGTCATTTTTAAGTTTCAAACAAATTTATAAAAAAACTATGATTACGGTTAAACTTCCAAAAATTTGAACTTCTAACATTTTTAGGTGACTAGTTCTGTCGAGATAATCAATTTATTTTACCTCTAAAATTTCGAATTTCCCTTCCTTTTTGGTGGCAATTACAACAATTTCAAATTCTAACTTTAACCACTAACTTCCAAACATTTGAACACGTCAAAGAGTTATTATTTTTCCCTCTCGAAATTTAGAAGTTTTACCATAGTGAAAACAGTTCTTTTGTTTTGTCATAGACATTATGGCAATGCATGTTTGGACTCGTCAGTATTCATATGTTATCAGGTGTGACTTCAAATCACAATAGTCTGTACAAAGGATGATGGATATCATTGCTAGAACACTAAACAAGCTGTTTGTAAGTTTTGGTTGTAATGCTTGTAGGTTATGGTGTGATGATGTAGCTTAAATATCAGTGAAGTTCTGTTGCCTTTATTCCAAACCTGTATTTAGTCCAATATTCGTACAAAAATTTACAAGTTTTACAAGTGAATGCCATCCTCGAAATCCAGGGCATGACTCCCCCAAACTGACCGTCAAATGCCCTGGAATCCCCCCTATTCATGAGTAACAATTGTCTCGAGGCGGACCATTTGACGAATCAGTGAAGCTTACATAGCGCAAGCTTGCGTCCAATCATATGACGCGTTTCTCCTAACACTCGGCGAAGTAAAGCAATTATGTGTTTAAATTTATGAAAAGTTCTTGCTAAATCCTGTCGTGCAGTTAATGTGTAATTTCACTGGTTGACATTTGGACCTTCCATACTCACAAAACGATTGTCGTGAATAGAAATGTTCCCAGGGCGTATGATGGACGGTTCGGGGAGTTATAAATGCTCTTGAGTTTGAGGATGAACTGAATGCATGCTTTTCAACATTTGCTTATGACCATCGTTTACTTGCGAAGATATGATCTTGATTACTGCAGGAGTCTATGACTCGTATTCAGTCAAACAATTTTTCCACCCCTTTAGATGTCTCTTTATGTTTTAGGGCGTGGGGTTGGCGCAGTGGTTACTGCACTGGACTTGCAATCGAAAGGTTCCAAGTTCGAATCCCGCCGGGTCGCTGTCGTGTTGCCGGGAGATGGGAGCCCCCTGAAACCACCGTGACGATATGGTTGAAAAATTACCGAAAGTCACGTTAATCCAGAGTCACTCAATTACTCTTTATGTTTTGAGTGATGTTGTGTCACTTAGAAAGAGTAAAGCCCCAGTAACCCCATGCTTGTCATACAAGGTTAAAAAATGGTGATGTTTTGTTTTTGATTTTCTTTTTATTGTTCTTTTTTGGGTTCTATCTGTACCCTTGCACATTAAGATGCATTACAGGGTATTTTTTGTTTTAAAATTTTTGATTAGCAGTTTAACACATTCGAATGGAAATGATTAGCGTTTGGTGCAAATTGATCCTCATCTTATGAGCAATTGACTAGCAATCAGCTGAAATTGATTAGCAATCAGCTGAAATTGACTAGCAAAGTGCGATGCGAGCCAAAAAATACCCTTGTAACTTAAAACATCTCAATTCAATTCATGAAGATTTACCTTGTAACCTTGAAAAAGCCTTGAATTTTGTAGCTTCATCTCTGTACAAACCCTGAAAAATAGTGTGGTGATTTAGCTGAAATGTCAGTAGAATCTAACAGTTCAAATAATGATGTGTAGGAGCATTCTGAAATTGAAGGAACAGTTAATGAAATCTTGATGAAAGTAATACTTGACCATTATAACAGCTGCAGCTGATACCTGATGTAGAAGGAGCATTCCTGGAACGTCTGCTACGCGTCCACTATGGTCCCATGGCTGTGAACAACGTGTGTAGTATCCTCCTGGAGAGTCCCAACTATCCCCGGTCAGCAGATGAGGAAGAGGAGAAAGAACCGGAGGTATAAACTATTGTTGACCACTTTGTTAGTTTTTAACCACTTAGTGACGGGACCCGACATATTACGGAAAAAAAAATTTGGCTTAATGACGGGACCCGCAATTTTACGGAGGGCTTTTTCCCCC
>JAUELE010223950.1:0-12645 GCA_031471655.1 Diodora aspera | reverse complement strand
GTGTAAATACATGTACGAATGGAAGCTGTTGGCCCCAAGGGTTCAACGTACCCCACACCTTACTAACATTACCTCGTTACGCCATTTTAGAAACATTCAAGGGAGATAACTGTGAAGACGTTTTTACTGTTCAACTTGATCACGACTTTCTACTTCTGTAACTGCCAAACGTGTTGACCGACAAATTAGGATACCGCTTGGCTCATGAAAAAATGACTGTTCGTGTCGATCTCGCGTCTTCTCGTGAAAGCTCGTACGACGAGATTATCGTGCCTTCCGTGGCGATAGGAAGAAGAAGTGAAGATGATAACGTTTCACAGAACGGCAACAAATTACTCCTGTTACTTACAAGTTACGTTTCCCAGTGCAGTCACGTGATCTTTGACACTGATCCGGGAACTTGGGTCTTAAACAAACATGAAGCATGTTGTAATGTATCTCAGCTCTGTTCCGCATACATCAACAATGTGCCACCAATCTCACGTCACCATCGTTGTCCCACGCTTCATTTTTAAAACTAAAATATGCATATTAAATTTCTAGTGTTTTGAAATTCTTTTAACTATGCTCTGCTTGGTTTATTTGCTGGACATAAAACAAAGAAAATCATTTTCCTGTCTCGACTGAAGAATATTGTCAGACTCGTCTTCCATCGTGCTACCTAATGATCCGAATATTGGAGCTAATGTAGTAAAATTGAATTTTCTGTTCGGAATAACGCATTGTAGTTTCGAACTAGACTCATCAAGATAATGACGGGAAGCGCCGACGACGGAACAATGATCAAAAATGATTTTCGTTTCTTTCCAATTTTACGACATATTTTTTACGACATCGGAATTAAAACCCAGATCTGCAGCAACGGTAACCGCTCTCCTGATGGCGGGTGATTCATACTTCAAACTGCGTTTATTGCTCCACGTTTCCGCCGACTTGCTCAACCATAACTAGTCCCAAGTCTTTTCCCCGATTGATCCTTCGTCCTGGGTGCCGATAAACATGCGATTTCAAAGCATAAGACGTTGACCCCTCCTGTCTGCGGAACCCCTGCCTTATCCCCGACCCTGGTGGTCTGGCCCTTAGGGAACTGTATAACATAGTCGCTTAATCGGATCAGTAAAACGCTAGCCCAGGGCCCGGGGGAGTTGATGATGTATCATGGAAAGAATTAATGAGAATTTCATATGCACGAGCCATTATCGCAACATAAAAACTGCTAAGAGAATTTATGGCTCTTCTGAGTATTTCTCTCTGTCTAGGCTCAAAGAAGTGACGCATTATATTTTAGTCTTTAATTGCAACATTCTGTCCCGATGGCAGCGAAGCGTAGTACGCTGAACCAAGAATGCTTTCTCTTACAAACATCATCATCATTGTCATCATAATATCATTATGAAATAGCACTCGACCGGAAGTGGTCTGTCACAGTAGAGCACTTTGTCCTATAGCAAGTCTAGTTAAAAGTGTAGCAAGTTTAGATATGCTCAACTTTTCTATTTTCTTGAGGCTCCTTTTCAATTTCTACTGAGATGACAATTGTTTTTAAATAATCATTTTTTGGAGACTAATTATTCTTGATCGGAGGTTGAGAAAAGCAAATAACATTGTATCTATTTAAAGAAATTTTATTCCACTCTTTGAGGGATTCGTATTGTGCATTTTTGGGGGCATATTTTGGTCTTTTTCTTTCACTCCACACATTTGTTAACATTCTTTGGGTCAGGGGACGCAATTTTGGTGATCACAGACTCTACGTGATGTAGCAACATATTGGGATCGGCAGTTCAAGTATTTGAATCTTCAAATTAATGGTCTTTATCAACATAAACAACGATGGTTACCAGCCACACAAAAATGTCCTCGGAACCGAATTAAACCTCTATCCAAATACAATAAGAATGTCAACAGAGACTGCGATAGCCGCGCTGGAGCGACACGGGCATACGTTGCCAGGTAACGATGTGACGCAACGAGGAGATAATCTCTGATTGGCTGCATCTGCGGCATTTTAATGGCCGCCCTCTTAAGCCTCGTCAGGCAGTCGACCAATAAAACTGTCCTGTTCTCTCCTAATTGTTTCTAATTAGTCTCTTAAACCTTTGAGCGTGGCCATGTCCTCATGTGGAAGGCAAGCACGGCCATAAATTATGTAAGCTGGAACGAAATGGGCATGACATATGCTTATCCATATGGTGTTCTGTACCTGGGCTTTGGAAAATAGCAGCCAAAGAATAATATATTGCCTTGAACTTCAGGACAAGTCATTAGACATAATTATGCTACTTACCACAAACTAAATACTAAAATGTGTTTCCTCAAGACATCTTACAGTTACACGTGTAAAATAGAAATAATAATACTCTGAAAATTTAAAACAATACTAATAAGAATGGCTTCATTCAAAACCAAGTTACAAATGTTCCGTTGAAAGATAATTCATTTAGAACAGGACCCACAACGAAGAGGTTAACGTTATTTATGATTGTGACTAGTTGAGTATGTTGTACATATTTATGTGCCTTTATTTACCTAATTGAAACGAAAATTGTAGAGTAGAACATTACGCGCTGTCAAATTAACATTTTCAAGCGCACCACGTCCATTGACAGAGCACTGTAATTTTTGTCTGGGGTCGAACCAAACCGGCAATTTTGTCACAAGGTACGTCCCATCACCAGGGACAGGTATTTCCGAACTATGTCCCGTACAATTTGAGTCAATTTGACGAATTTAATTGTATTTTAGTCTGTCATTGACACCAGTGCGAAATCATTTCGAAGTGGAAAGTCGCGTTGTCACAAAAAACGACACTTTTGGAACACAATTCATGCCACAAAGATTATAATCAGCCGTGCTGTTTGTGAAATTAAGGGGGGTGCTCATAAAGACAACACGTGTTGGGCGGCCTTATATACCCCATATCTGCAACTTCATCAGTTTCTTCGACTTATTTTCGACCTTTCTGATTGCTCTCGGGGAGAACTCATAAAACACGACCGGGGACAAATTTGACAGCGTTGTTATTTCAACTTTACGACCATCTTGAAAAGTGTAATCAATGGCAAGGGCCATAAACCCAAATGGCCACACAGATTTGAACTCAGAAAAGATCGACATTTCATGGCTGGCTAGGTTTTCGGGACAATAATTCGCAGTCTGGGTGAATGTAAAATTCTGACGGGAACACAAACGAAATGAGATGGCCTCTCACGAGGAGAAGCTAAATGGCCATAAACATTTACGGCTTTGTTATCTGATCATGGCATTTGTACTCGCGGTGGTCACGAGGCATTCCGATTGCGCTTGGTGATTCCTGATGCTTTCTATTTCGAATTGTACACGATCCTGAGAATATTATCATACACGTCGTCAAATATTTCAAATTACGTCCATGATAACGTTATAAAATCATTATATTCCTTTATAGAACTTTATAATTCAGGGATAACTCATTTAATGTCTTGGCAATGTCTCCATTCAAAGTTAACAAGATTGTCTAAACTGTTTTATGCTCTTCATAAAACCGTTCACTGTTTCAGTATGGGCATTTCAATTGAATATTCTGAATGTAAACGCATTCAATAACAATTCGGGTAATTGTTTTTGAAGCAGTTGAATGTTTTTCTCGAATGCTCTCAATGCGCGTACATTCATTAATACTCGTAATATTTCTTTTTTTGTTGTTTTTTTCACTATCAACATCTGATTTCAGTCGAATACTTTTAATGTTATTGCATTCAATATTTGCTCTTAAAACTGTTGAAAGTTTAATTTGAATATAAGTAACGCTTATGTGTACGCATTCAGTAACCCTCGTGTCTTTTCGTTTTTCAGGCAATAGAAGATTTCATGAAAGTGGAGTGCAAGTGTCATGGAGTGTCTGGTTCTTGCGAGACTAAGACATGTTGGAAAGCCATGCCAACATTCAGAGAAGTTGGACGTATTCTCAAGGAGAAGTTTGATGGCGCCACCGAGGTGCAGTCATTGGTCAGCGGGACACGCAGTGACCTAGTGCCACTGAACGACCAGTTCAAGCCACACACGGAATCCGACCTAGTATATCTGGCCGGGTCCCCGGACTTTTGTGAGCCCGACAAGAAGACGGGATCTCTGGGAACACACGGGCGCATCTGCAACAAAACATCGAAAGCCATTGACGGCTGTGAACTTATGTGTTGTGGGCGGGGCTACACAACCATTAAAAAGACAGTTGTTGAAAGATGCATGTGCAAGTTTCACTGGTGTTGCTATGTCAGGTGTAAAAAGTGCGAGAGAGATGTCGATGTTCACATATGCAACTGACGCCAAGAAGACCGTAACCGCGTTCAAGGTCGTGATCTGGGTCAAGGACACCATCAAGGTGAAGGTCGCTCTCCAAACGACGTCAAATGGGTGTGGAAGAGTCCTCAGAGTTCTAACTGATATGGACAGTTTAATGCCGCGGCCTGTTCAAACCGTGTGGATTGTTATAACTGCATATCGCGAAGGAATCTAATTATTTATACAGAAATCAAATTCAGTAACATTTCGTGAAGGGATAGTGAACCCAAGATATTTACGAGAGGTGTTCGTGATAGAGACCTCTTGTGTGACGTTGTCCCTTTCAGAACTAGAAATTGGACTAGTTTAAGTGTGAATACAGACTGACCAATCGCATTAGTGGTTACAGATTGTCCGACCAATGAGGAACCACGTTACAGGTCTGAGGTGCAATCGGCTGCTTGTTCACGTGGACAAGTTTAGTGATACTGTCAGCTGAAAACTCACCTTTGTTCTTCAAAAAGAAGTCTTAGCATTTACAAACACACCCAAACATGCAAACACGTCCTGTTTGACGTAAATACACTTGGCTGAATGTCTGTAAAAATTGTTATTATGTACATTAGTCGTTTTGCTTTATTTATTTATGATCCTTGTTGTGTGTATATTGAGAAACAGGAACGAAAGCCTCGATCATTGTCTCACTGCTCGGGGAGTTTGCTTGTGTAATGATGTGACGTCATTTATTGGGTATGACGTCACAAAGTGTCTTGTGCTAAATCACTTGGGGCATTGTTATAATATTGTAAAATACGCTAATTTGATATTAGCAATCACCAGTTTCAAATAGTCCCCATTCGCAGGACGAAGGGTTTAATGAGAATGAAATAATTTGATCCATAATGAATGCAAGATTTTGAAATAATCAGAGTTTGAAATGAAATTAAGATGAACAATCGACGTGAGATTATTTTACTTAAATCTAGATTATGAAAATCCTTTTTCGTTAGTCGCCAAAACAACAGTACGACAACATAATGTTATACAAATTAATATATTTGAGATGTTTTTGAAAAAAAGTAATCATTTTCTGTATGAATGCTTGAGAAATTCTTAAATAAAATTATTAAGGTCATTTCAAAACAAAACGAGCAAAATTCTTACCTCTGTGATGACATAGCTGTTTTGTTGTTGAATGGTGATTTGAAAGTATTTTGGGGATATCTCTGGTTAATGCAAAGTTTAATATGATGATTTACAACCGCGAAGGGTTTAAAAAACGACATCGAGTCAAATTGAGTAAAAATCCCACTGCCGCCACCAGTTCATTCAGCAAATTCCCTTGTCTGAAATCCCGTATATGTTCACGTGTTTGCTGTAGATATCGTTCATGTATGACATCAAATGTGATATGGATTTCATTATACACACTGTACATTTCATTCACAACTTCTGTAGCATTTGGAACTGCCGTGTCTGTATTTAGGAAACTCGGGTATATTCATCAGAACACCATAGTGCTTGTTTCATTTTCTCTCGTGTACAGTGTAGTATACAGACATTCTCTTAGCACGGTCTCGTTATTTGTCCTGTATATATTGTACTGAAATTGAAAACAAATATACGCCAGCTGAGAGATTACAAAGTTATGACCATACGTATTTCATTAGGGTATTCCGATAAATGCATAAATAACAAATCACGCGCTCATGTGACCTTTGACCTAAATAGCAGTGAATTTTAAAAAGTATATAAACGTTAAAGCGATGTAAATATATCTGTAGATACATAGAGATATGACTCTTGTGTAAAATATTTGTAAAATGCAAATTTTATAAAGCTGTAAAATGAAAGCTGCCTTTTGTTTTGTGTTTTATATTAATCATTAATCATGACCGCTCGTCGGTCTGCAGATTGAGCTCACGCCAGGAAACCCTGATAGTGTATGGAACAGGGCATCTGTACGCCAGGTACAAGACATGGACATGACTTAAGTTCATATACATGTACGTCACTGGTTCGCAGGGTTTGAGATTGGTGTCAAGGCGTGTGCGTGCGCAGGTAACGTGATGTATGCCTGGCCTCTCCTATTTCCGATGCTATCCCAGGATTAGGTCTCACTCAGTTCTCAAAATCGTTCTCAGGAGAAGAGATTGTGAGTTTGGACATATATTAGGACTGATGTCAGAGGTGTTCTAACCCATCCTTACCCGGAAATACCCGATGGGCGTTTTGCAATATTGATGACGTTACGGACACACCCGGCACTATCCATCTCATTTGCAAAAGAGTGCTTTATCTTAACTTATGACCGGATGTTCACGCTCGAACTAAGATAGCACCTTTTCGTGATTTGATCGTGTCCTAGGATGTCGATCTTAACGTTTTGTCCCAATTCGTAAGGATCCGTATTAGTTCGGATACCTTCGTGAATGGGAGCCTGTATGGTTAAAGCCCTTGTCACACTGTGCCCATCTCACACCCGATTTCCCACGACGTAAAAGATCGTGATAATCGAATTTCGAGAAACCGTGGACATGAACGTATCGGCATCTTAGAGAGTCTTGCAGGTCATGATAATCATGTCCGGATATAGCCACATTTTAAAACTCGCGCGATCAAGCCCCTTCTCATTTTTATTCTTCAGAGAATCGCATGTAATCGTCTACAATCGTTTTGACATCTTTGCGTTTGTAATAATTACATAAGTATAATCTTAGAGCAATCTCTTCTGGACCGTAGTGTATCGGCATCTTAGTCGTACATCGGTTACATTTATCAGTTAACTATGCTACCTCTGTAGAATCGTAGAAAACTGAGAGGGGCCAAATCGGGATCATCTCATCCCGAATCACCCCGATAAACTCGTTCACGAGTATTCGGCAACCATCGTGACAAACATGGGTACAGTATGACAGGGGCTTTATGAAGATTGTTGCGTAGTGCATTTTTAGGCGTGTGATACAGTATATGAAAACCTTAACTTTGATGTCAGACAGAGGTCGGATAAATGCGGAAGACTCTCGAGCAATCAGAACAGCCCAGTATGGGGCAGTTGAAATACGCATGAGTAAGATCAGAGCACATCGGAAACTTGTCCGATAAAACAGGATTTACTGTCCACCCGTCTGAACTTCCATAACCGGTGTGGTCACCTCGCATAATCCTCACTTCCGGTTTACGATGAACAGCCTGGAGACATTTGTTTCGCAGACAACATGTGTGGCATAATGAAGACAGACTTGGAAAAATATGTTCCACAATAACGAATTTATTGTGCGTACCAAACAACACCCATGTTGACAAGCATGGCGTCAGGTTCCAAGATGACTGTTAATTGTATCACGCAAAAACGTTACGTTTACATTCGGAATGATCTTTAAAATGGTACCTGTTTAAAATGGGAATTCATAAACCATAATATGCCACAACACGCATTTAGATTTACTCAACCTCGCCATTCTTGTTTTGTCTGGTTCTATTGATTCGCCTGTGTATTAAACTTTTACTCATATTTCACAAGCAATGTCTGTAATGTTACGATACGTGTTGGTATCGTTGTTGAGCCAATGCATACGTATCAACGTGATAGAACGTAGGAACAACAAAGACAGTGAACTGCTTCGGGCATGTGTTTTATTTGGTCGATAGTCATGACATGTGCCCCCGATACGTGTGGAGTAACTTCCGCCAAGGAGTCTTTAACCAAGGGGAAATAACTCTCATTAACATGTAGTAACTGACAGCCGCTAATGGCTAATGGCTTAGGTCGAGTTACTATTAAATGTAACAATGTCATTCTGTCATCAACGTTTTTCTATTCATCTATATGTTTGACTTACCCGTCCATCCCTCCATAAACTTTTTTCTTTTGTTTGTCAATTTCATATGGTTTATTTCGGTTCAATGGGGCTACAGACCCTTTGTACAAAGAAAAATGGCATCATAGTGCATGGATACAACAAATCAGATAACGTTGTCAATTATTATTATTGAACGTTTCAACCTACAATCTAATATTTCCACACATTTAAACACAGGCTTATTTAAGTAAACCTGATTTACACCGAAAATCATAGACTAATTATTAGTCTCTGGAATGTTATGCAATATTTTAGTATATTATTGTAAACTGTACACAATCTGAAATTCTAAACGCAGTCCAGATACAAGCTGTATAGACTAGCTTAACTGAAGGGTGTGGGCTAGTCTGTCTCCCAGACCTTAAAGCATACTCAGATAATGGAGCCTGCCCACGTCGAGATATTTAGCAAGTCTAGGATTTCTCAGCTTTAGGAAATTAGGAATATCCCTGGGTTCCTTTTCTGGTTTTAGTATTTTAATATTTTAAGTAAATACTTTTTTTAGATTAATATTTCTGGGACAGAATAGGGAAATGAGGAACATACGTATTAAAAACAAGGCTGAAATGGCTGTCGTTTTACCTGTTAAAATATCAGTAAAATAACTACTACTTCCCTAACAAAAACGTGTCTTGGTAGCGGGTTGGAGGGCCGCGTTTACACCCACTGATACTCCGCATATGCTGGGGATATTATCTGAGCTTGGCAATGATGTATATTAAACAGAAAGCAGGAGAGAATGCTATCTTCCGACTACTCTAGTTTCAAGTAAAGATGTCGCCCGTTGTCTGCGCACCCTATTGTTTCTCCTTGTTTCAAATTAATTTCCTCTTTAGCGTAATTACGAAGATAAAACCAGTTCACAGGGAGATAGTATAGTGTTGCATGACGCTATGGGAAGATACGTGTTTTATTACCTGTTTGGAAAATTTGAGTCGGGGCTCGTTTTTTTCAAAAACTGTTCCCATAACTAATTGTCAGCACAAGTTTCAGAAAGTAAACAGTAAGTTGTTTACTGAAGGATTTACTGATTCTGTTCTATTTATTATATGCAGGAGTTACAGATTAATACAGTTATACATACTTTTTTGTTCGTTTTGAACTATAATGAAACACACATACAGTCCCTGGGTTACGAAGGAGATCAGTTGGAAGTTTGATGCGTGCTCCCGAACGCTAACATATGTCTGGTGCTATCTGTTTGAAATAAATAACATAAACTGTAAACCATACATTGTAAAAGTGTAGATTCTATGCCCAATTAAATAACGTTGTACCTCCTAAGTCCCGGCAGATGCAAACGGATTATTTTCAACTTTCACATAGCCAGCCTCATTGCAAACCTTTCCCTGATGGTTTACCAAAGAATGTTCCATCGATTTTCGAATGCTTTCCGAATATGAGCCGAAGGCATTTATTTGCAAGTGTAACGTTTACGAAGGTTTATGAATATGTTCAAGAGTCGGAAAGTTCGGAATGCAATGGGTTTCCTATTAAATGACATGGTGGTCACAAGATAGATAAAGCCTGTAAAACAGACACACATGCTATATCCTTTGTGTATTAATCGTGGTATGTACATAATTGTATGTATATTTATTGTCCCATAAGTTGTTTTTTGAAAAGAAAACACTGAGTTTAACCACGTATCCAACTTTAAATCGAATTTGTATATGTAAGTCGGAACAGGTACTAAACAGGCTTCATTAATATAATTAATAATAAAGAAACGTCAAGTATAGAGTTTAATATGTATGCTCCGTTGTTTATTTCTGCCCTGCAATGATTACTTTCATCCTCTCCTGATTAAAGGTTAACACGTACTCTAGTTCCATCGATATCGGCGTCCAAGAGTGTATGCCACTATCATCAAAATGGCGGCCTCCACGTCACACATTTATCCAAACTGTGGAAGAAATATTATTGCTGAATAGTTGCAGATACAATGCATAGTTGCAAAACCACTTTAAATGTATTTATCAACTATCGCTTGTGATAGTTACGAACGTAGGGGAAGTAACCCCAGAGAGTTCCGATTGATGGCAGTCCGTTCGTAAGTACGAATTGTTCGTAAGTCTACCGTTAGTAAGCAAGAGCTGTTTGTAAGTTAAGGTACGTGTGTCATTAAAAAATAGTGTCTACCTGAGAACAATAAACAGTTACATGTAATTTCACTAGTTAAAATAGTACATTTCACTGTCCATTCAGACGCTACACAAGTAGTCAATTTACAACACTGGTAGTAAATTTTACAGTCCTTGGCTGCTTAATTTTACTACGTTAATTGTACTATACAAAGTACATGTAGGTAAAGTAGTTAATTGTACTGTGTAAAGTAGTTAATTGTGCTATGTAATTTAGTTAATTGTACTATGTAATTTAGTTAATTGTACTATGTAAAGTAGTTAATTGTAATATGTAAAGTAGTTAATTGTACTATGTAAAGTAGTTAATTGTATTATGCAAAGTATTTAATTGTACCACTCAGTTAATATTGGTATCCATTCAGAGACTACTCAAGAAACCCGTAATTGTTTGCTAAAGTCATTGTTTCTGACAAGAACGTACTCTGCGCTCTGATAGTACAATTCGCCAGAGGACTTGAGCTGTCTCCTCATTTCCCGGCAGTTTACAAGGAGCCTTCGTTTTTGTAACGAACAATAGCTGATTGTACCAAGGACCAATGGCAAGGTGGGTCTTCTCAGTGTTCCAAGTTATGGAATGCTCTTCCTCCTGCCGACTTGCAGACCCATCCAAGGATTTGAGGACTCATCAAACGATTAAAACACAATTATTTCTTGACAACTTTCACACTGACTCCATAACTCAAGTCTCAAGTGAACACTAGGCGCTGTACAAATCAGTTACCATCCATTATCATTCATTTCTTCATGAGCACACAGGTACCCGTGGCACTGAGTGATATCTATAAACTAGCTCGTCTGTTTCCCGACAAGAGAGTTAGTAGAAGGATCCTTGAGTCTTGATATCGTAGCGACGAAGTTGCAGGATTGTTGAATATAAAATCATTTACTCTCCCATAACGGGAAATGTTTGGTCAAAACATCTATATGCACATTGCGACATAAATCTTCTGACTCTTACAATTTGGTACAGCCCAAGCCTTTATTAAAAGGAAGCCTTCATTGATTTTAACCCAAACTTTTCCTTTAAAGAGGTCGCTTTAAGTATACTGACGTGCAAAAGAAACGATACCAAGCTTTTGAGAGATTCCCAAGATTAGGAAGTTTCATCAGTGACATGATGCCAGTCAAATTACACTCATTGAAATCCAAGCATTCTTTTGATCAACAATGTCATAAATATGGATGAAAAAATAATTGAAATCATTTGGTATCGTTTCTTTTGCACGTCAGTATATTTTCTTCTTGATTTGCATGTCCAGAATAAACTATTCGAATTTAGAAGTTAGTAAAGAATACTACAGCCTACTTGAAGACACTGCTTTTGGGGACATAAACTGACGTATTCGTATAGAGAAATAATGAAGTTTCGTTCAATAACTTATAGTATTAGTTCATTATTCAGAATAGATCTCTCATTGCAAGGAAAGACACCAGTTCTGCAAAGTTTCATTGCAGTTATATTGTAACCATCTCCAGTATTTCTCAGTAACTGCATTGTATTAGTTTAAACGTTAAGTTTAGAGAGTGTGCTGGAAACTCGCTATGAGGTTCACGTCTAAGTTGTATCTCACGGTCATCGTGTGAGAACTGGCACGCGCCTCCAGGAACCATGTGTTCTTTTGCTATACTGACCACTAAATATTGGTTCCAGTTGACAGGTAAGTTTACTGTTACCTGACAAGGCGTCCACACCTTCGACAAAGACTCTAAACGAACAACTTCCGGCTGGAGTCTTGCGCAAGTCCGTTTTGCCTGCAACATTAATATAGATTGTATTAATATATACAAATACTAATTGAGTTAGTGAATGACTAGTTGACTGACTAACTTACCTATTTATTCACAGACTGACTTATGTCTTGACTGACTGGTCGACGTACGTGTTTACTTACAAACTTACTTACATTCTTGTAACTTAACTGATTCCCTATCTGACTGGTGGACCAGCTGATTGACTGTCTGACGAACTGTTTGACCGACTGACTGCTTGACCAGCTGATTGACTGCCTGACGAACTGTTTGACCGACTGAATGCTTGACTGACTGACTGTTTGACCGATTGACTGACTGTTTGACCGAATGACTGACTGACCAACTGGCCGTCCGACTGCCTGACTGACCGACTGACTGAAGTCTTGACCGATTGCCTGCTTGACCGACTGACTGACCGCTTGACCGACTGCTTGAACGACTGTTTGACCGACTGACTGACGTCAAGACCGATTGCTGCATGACTGACTCTTTGACAAACAGACTGGTGTCTTGACCGATTGCCAACTTGACCGACTGCCTGATTGGTTGACTGCTTGAGCGACAGACTGTTTGACTGACTGACTGCTTGACCGACTGACTGATTGACCGTCTGACTGCGTGAC
>JAUELE010223939.1:0-12647 GCA_031471655.1 Diodora aspera | reverse complement strand
AGTTGGTGTCACCAGGCCAAACAATAAGAGGAAAAGAAAACCCATAAACCCGAGAAAGTGGTGGGGGGGAGGGCAGCCCACCTCGCGGCTGTATGAGAAGTCTGAACTAAGGCCCCCCCCCCCGTTTTCGCCGCCCATTTATAATTATTAGAATGTAATGTTTTCAGCAATCTTTCAGCGATACAGTCAGAGATCTTCATCACACCCGTTAGTCGAACCGGGTCTCTCAAGCCCATATCTTAGGGCTGTGCGAACGATAACGGACCGTGTGCCAGGTCAATCAATGTTGTTCCTAAGACATCGCAATACTTCTTTTTGTATTTCTTCCAACCAGACAATCCACCCATCATTCGGTCTAACCATCCAAATTTAATATCGGACTCAAATATGAGCACATGGATCCAGGGCAGGGAATCCGCCCTCTTTCAAGTCATATATGGATATGGAAAATACACCCCTCCCTCTATTGATACTTGAATTTTACAGTCTCCCACTCATTTGAAAGTCATATTATAATCCTATAGGTGCAAGAATGGCGCCAGTCGGGGATAACAACTTGTCGGAGGACATTTCGGAGAAAACTTTATCGTGTTAATCGTACAGTATTTGGCGTAGCAAATGGTCGTTTTTAGCCCCCTCCCACCCCTCTCCTAAACTTTGTCAGGGAAAAAACGTAACAATTTGTTGGAAAATATTTCGGAGAAAACTTTATCGTGTTATTTGAACATTTGTCTATTTGGCGTAGCAAATGGTAGTCCTTTTATTTTCAAAGGTATAAATATAACATCCAATGCTAACACAAGTATACAAAACAGAAGGGTGAACAGTATAATGGAATACAATGCACTGTGTACGAAATGACCAATCCACTGCGTGTACGAAATGACCAATTGTATACGAAACAACCAACTGTGTACGAAATGACCTGTGTACGAAACGACCTGCATATATACATGTGTACGAAACGACTAGAACCGAATTGATTGAATGCATAATAACTCAGCTAAATTATCATAAAAATAGGAGTCCCCCGTATTCAAATATTTTAGTCCAAAGTATTCTTCACGCCCAGCTGCATTGTGCACAGCTTGAGTGCATAAGTTAGGGAGAACCCACCAGAGAGCCTGTGTAACGGTATCCTGACAAAGGAGTAATATGGCTTTAGGAATGCACTATCTATTCTTCGAACGACCTTGACACTTACTCCTGAAAAATGGCGACTGCAATGTATTTAGAGCACTACCTGGACAGTAAGTGATGGAGTTGTCACCTGTCAAAAGGATGTTGATTTAGAAATGCAATATTTCAAAGTTTTATCATGAATAATATCTTGCATTCATTCGGTAAAATGAACGTGAAATGATCCTGTCTGCCCTCCGACAGCGATTATGTTGATCTAGCGTTGATCATGAAATTTGGCGCAAAGTATTTTTAATGGCCCTGTCAATGATTGTTTTCGAAGTGTCAAAATCAAAAAGTTTGTGAGTTATCGTTGAAATATGGTTCACCGATGCCATTACAGTTTACTAACATCAATGAAGATACAGCTATGATATGACATTTTTGCTAACTGTTTGTTTTTCCTGCCTGAAAATGTCGGGCTTACAGATCTGGAAACCTGCCAAAAATGTATTGATCATCTTGATACTGTTAGCCAGACCATCTGAAAGGTGTCAGGATGTTGAGTAAATTTGCTTCTGAACTGTTGTCATGGGGATTTTAATCAGATTTTATGTTAAACTAGTAGAGTGCCATTCAGTATTTGGTTTATTTTATTTTTTTAAAGGCCATTTGATTTTGAAGAATCTAAAGAATTATTTTCATCCAAATAGAACATAGATCTACTAAAAATATTTTTTCAATGATATGAAATCAGTGAAAAAGTTTTTGCTGTATAATATTTTATGGGGCTTTTTGGAATAATAGTAATATAAATGTAAATGTGTATTTATGACTCGCTAGTATCGATACACTGAGTGCATGCTCAAAGTGCATTACCCCAGTCTTTGGAACAATGCACAATCCACAGCATTCAACTTCCTGGGGAGTATACAACTCAAATTGCCAGTTAGGCACTAGAAGGTTAATTTTCACATTTCCGTCACCAGCTGGGTGGGCTGAGACAATTTACTAGCAAAGCCACTTGCCAAGGTGACACCACTGATATACATGTAGTCAGTATCTCTGATAGACAACACCCAAGATCAGAGGGGACTTACAGATGAACAGATGGACGGGCATAGAGGGTAGCCCTATATGCCCCCAACCATATAAGGTGGGGACATGATAATATAAGTCCTTCCTCTCCAGTCACATTTTTGAAGAAAAGTATGAGGAACATTATTTTTTCATCCTTATGTGAAACTAACTTAAATGTATATAAGTCTGTTAATCTCTCTGCTCTTGTGCAGTATTTTCCACACATTATAAAACATATGACCAATACTACTTCTACTTTTATCCCTAGTATGTTTATAAAAAGAAGAAGATTAATACAGCTGTAGAAATGAATGGACTGCTAGATGTTTGAATAAATCTTTGTTAATGGAAATTCTCGAATGAAACGATTGTTAGTACATGTATGTTATTTGTATGATGTAACATGATTATTCGTAGAAGTTTGTAAGTCAAACTGAACATGTTTTTCTTTTATATATTGAATAATTATGGGAAGTAATAATTTCTTCATATTCTCTGATTTAAAACCATCTGCAGCACAAAACGTCTTCTAGGGTACCCCTTTATAACACCACTTCGTCAAGTAAATGAACTTCAGCACCAAGTTTTACATACAATTCTTATCACTTTTTATTTTATTTGCAATTAATTTTGATCATAACTAAGTATAGCAAACTTGTCAGATATAAGACAACAATATTTTCACCCAAGAAGTTGTGGTATAATGAGGTCAAATGGAAGCAGACCATCAGATTTCAGTGGACAGATTCTAATCTTGTCCTTCTGTCAGCGGTTCATAAACTCAGGCATGCGCTTTAGCTCCGCCTCCCTCAAAGTGAGGAAAAAAATTGGGGCTCGAAGTAGAGATGTATATAAATCCCTAGCAGAACTAACAGGGAAATAATCTGTCATTCTGTTTTGCTTCATTAACAACGGTTGGAACCACCAAGTGACAGATACAAGACCCCCTGATGATAGAGAATTTGATCCCTGAGTGCATGCTGTTTACCCCTGGTCTAGTCTAAGGACTGTCTTGTGGTTAGGCCTATGTTCAATTTGGTGTTAAATGTTATTTTCATTGAAAATTTCCAAGAAACCTGTTTTTATATAGTGAGTCCAGGTTTTACAGATTTTGAGTCCAGTCCAGTCAAAGTCCAGTCCAGGTTTTACAGATTTCAGTTTCAGTCCAGTCCAGTCCAGTCCAGCTTTTACAGTATGCCGTTTGGTTGGGGCTTGATAGCATACTGTTGAGGAAACTTGATTCCCCTCTGCTAGAGCCCCGCGGACTGCTAATTGACATTTCACCTCAGTTGTTGACAGCTAAATGTATGGTGTCTCAACAATGAGAGACCTCAGCGAGTTATCTGCCCAGAGCTATTTTTAGCTGGCGCTGCACTCGACTTGGTCCGTCACGACTTCCGGCGAAGGCTGTTTGCACTCTTTTATGAATGATCGCCGAAGCGTGTTAGTGCAAACAAAGAAGCAACAATGCCACAAACAACGTGTGTTGTGCCTGAATGCATTAATTCTGGCGATCACATTATCCCGCGAGATCCACACAGGCAAAAGGCGTGGATACATGCGATACGAAGAGGAAAAACGAGGTTCGAGATGTGGACCCCACCAAGCAAATACAGTTATGTGTGCAGGTCTCATTTCGTCGAAGACGATTACATCTCCGTAACTTTCTATGGTAAGAGCATTTGAAGTATCGGTAAGTATTTGAAAATTGCAACTAATATGTTGAGTTTCGTTTTCTGTAGCTCTAATTACGTGAAATGATATTATCGATGTAAGAACCTCGAATTTGTAAGGGTTTTTTTATCGTTCAGAGCAACAAACTTATATGTTATTGATATTAAATATATGTTCCAAACTTATGTAATGTTCAATATTGGCTATTTTTAGACTTAAAAAATTTAATTTAATTTTTAAATTTATGTTGTTATTTTGCTTAGGCTCTAAGTTAGGGATCAGTTTCTGAGCAGTTGTTGTTGTAATTTGGTTGTTATAAATAGGGGTGTGACAGATCAGTGTGGGGAAGGGGTCACTGTACACTTGGACCTACTATGCTTATCTTCAACACATTTGTGTAATATTTTCTTGGAATTTTTAAACAAAATATTTTATTTATTCACAGGTTCAACACCCCAGCAGCGAAAACTAAAAAGAACTGCAGTACCCAGTCAGTTCAACTGGAATTCTGAAAGACTGACAGAAAGTGTGGTGGCAAGAAGGAAGCGTGTTGCACGGCGATTATTGCAACAAAATACTGTTTCAATAACAGCACAATCAACAGATCATGACACAGTGACCTCAGACTTAAATGTTGGAGCATGTGAGGTAATTGAAGGAGAGCCTTTAATGGACGTTTTAGAAGAGATATGTATCGATGAGAAACAAATGACGACTTCTGAGACACAAACCCCACACCAACACATGTTCCACATTGAAAACTTCAGGAATGATGTAGAAGGTGTTCAGTTCTATACTGGATTAGAAGACATTACAAAATTCTATTTTGTTCTTCACACCCTTGGACCAGCTGCTTACTGCCTCAATTATGCGTACCACAGTGTGATGAATGTTGGCGTTCCTGACCAACTTTTTTTAACACTTATAAAACTGAGGAGACACACAACACATTTTGAATTATCCCGTATGTTTGGGATATCGGAGAGTACTGTGGCAAACATTGTATTCACTTGGATTTGCTTCATGTACCAGCAGTGGAAAGAGATAAACATATGGCCATCACAAGAACTTGTCAGATACTTTTTACCAAGTGGGTTTAAACAGCAATTCTCCAATACCCGGGTGATAATTGATGGAACCGAGTGTCCAATAAAGAAGCCCCAAAATCCCAAATCTCAACAAGCAACATTTTCGACATATAAAAACAGAAACACAGTAAAAGTCCTAGTAGGTGCAACGCCTGGTGGATTAGTGTCATTCATATCTCAATCCTATGCAGGTAGTACAAGTGATAGGCAAATTGTCGAAAGATCAAATTTAAGAAACTTATGTGAACCCAAAGACAGCATAATGGCAGACAAAGGCTTCAACGTGCAGGATTTGTTTGCAAATCAAGATGTTACTATTAACATCCCAACTTTTTTTAAGCGGAAAAACAGACTTAGTGGTGAGGTTGTATTGCACGATCGGAAGATTGCTAGTAAACGTGTTCACATTGAGAGACTGATAGGACTAGCCAAGACATTTAAAGTGTTGACCCAACCAATGTCTGCCTCAGAAACAAAACTGTCAAATGAAATAATATCTGTTTGTTTCATGTTGTGCAATTTTAGAAACTGCATTATGCCGAATTGATGAAATAGATGTTGCTTATTGATACCAGTCATGTAAAACAGAAATAGTGTTTTGTTGAAATAAACAATTGCAGTTACGGTGTTGTACTGACTTTTAAACCATAGATTCAATCTTGTGGCACAGGTTCAGCATTTGTCTCTGCAATCCTCGAAAACCCTGGGTGGGACTGACATTTTGCATGGTGGACCCCCCCCCCCCTCCAAAATCCCGGATCCGCCCCTGATTACCTGTTCTTTATGCTATGATCAGACAGCATTGGATTGGGGGAAAAGTTTTATCATTGCTGAGTGAGTGAGTTAGCAGTTTTTCAACCATATTGCTACACTGATTCACAGATCACTAAACTTCCAGCATGGCGAGACCCAGGTGGGATGAGAACCATGAATCTTTTGATTTTAAAGACAAATCTTTAATAAAAGTAACTTGTCAAATGAGGGATGGATGGTGACATTGCAAAGATTTTCAGATTTTTTCTTTATTTTGAAGTGTAAATTTTAATACCAACACAACAGAGAAACAACCAGCAGGAAAATAAGCAACTTTTTATTTACGCGACGACACTTCGTCAACTTCCCATTGCCTCAGTTTAAACATTAGTGTACATCGTGACCAATTTACCTTCCAAGAAATGTGTATATATAATCATACATTTATTTAACAATCGTGAAGATGCTTAGAACATGGACATAGTAAAAGAGTTGTTGAATAATATTTCTTATTACTTTACTATGAATAATTACCTGGCCTAGACAGCTATTAAATAAAGAATTCAAAATGACTTGTAAAATAATTTTTCCAGCAATGCAGGTTGAAAGTACTTGATATAAAAAGACTCAAGCTTCTCTACCATATCTTTGATGAAATCATTGTCTCTTTCAACACGAAGGTATACAATGTCAGAAAGTGTGTACACAACAAATTCGCAGGTCAACCGATTGGAACAAAATAACTGTCCTTGCATTTGATAATAGTAATTATGAGTTTTCTCCAACCTGTACTTGTTTAATGTGTCAGATGACGTTTCCTTCAAGTATGGGACAGTCACACTTGTAATTGCTTTGTTTTTTGCTGAAAATGGGCATTTCACCTCGCAAATCATGTTTTCATCAATCACACCATCAGGGGATGCACCAAGAAATGGGTGTGACGTACTAACAAATACACCACACGTGCCAACTGTCACACCATGGTCTTGTTCATACCTTGAGATGCCATCTTTCTCATGTTTTTTGCCATGCATCACTGCCTCTGTCTTTAGATTTCTCTGGATGAGCAGTGATCTGGCAAGTTTGGAGAAATCTGTTCTGTCCGTTGCCTTGCAAATTCTGCCAAAATTGGAAGACTGCAACCTCTTTAATCTTTCTTCCAGCCACATTTTATTTTCTCCCTGTCCTCGAGTTTTTGTCTCGAGATCTTTGCTTTCCTGGCTGGTCATTCTCATCAATCCAATGCGAGTCAGAAACATATCTTCAGGTGTGTCTTTCAGATAATCATGGTCATGAGAACATGCCAAAACATTTGCAGGGGGGAAAGTTTGAAAAATTGGCATTTTTGAAATTCCTTTAAAATTGTGACAAATGTTTTGAAAAAAAGAACTGTAGCCAGGGTTGTTTCGGTGTTTAGCTGGCCTTGGGTCAAACGAAGACGAACTTGCTTCGGCTGATCCTGGCATGTTCAAGTCCACTGCCTTTAATGGAGATCCCACATACTTTTTCACTTGATGAAAAGTTTGAAGTTTCTGTGTGCATGTCTCTTCAACTCTTACATGACCCGACTTTTTGAACATGCTGCATCCGTATAACAGAGCGCACACATGTTTGCAGTGAGCATGTGGCCCCATGCCTGATGCACACTCACACTGAGCCTCATTTACATGCCCATCCTCAGATAACGACACATCAATCATGTAAGTTACATGCCTCTTCATTTCTGCTCGACAGGAACTCCGCACGAAATAAAACTCACCACTTTTACAATGTCTTATAAATTGCAAATAGTTTTCTTTGTAGAGATTACGAGCATCACTCTCAAGTTCCTTTTCAAAATTCTCTAAATAAATACGAATTTTTTTCACGTCAATGCTTGGGAAATCTGCATCACTGTTGAGATCCAAGTAACAACTCAAGTCAGGGATGCTCATGTTGTACTCGAAGTTCTCGAGTGATTCTGGTCTCCCAAAATTGGAATTTCTGTCATAGGCTTCCAATCTGAAAAACAAGCATCCTTACTATCAATGAAAATAATTACGATGAAAATGGCTTATTAATTACATTGTACATTTTCTGAACAGACAGTTAAAACATTTGCTCATTGTGAACACTATATCTGATAATTTTTAAACTACAGGGGCTCAGAAAATGGCAATATTTAAAAAAATTATGCCTTTTAGGCAAAGATCTAAGAAAACTATAATATATATATATAATTATGTTATTATAGACCCATGTCTAATAGCCTCCTGTTACAGAAATCATTTTATTAGAGTAAAATTAAATTATTGTAGATCTAGTCTAAAGGCGATCTATCTGTGCATCATATCCTTGCGTCATGACTAATGGGTCACATAAGAAATGGCGTTACATGTAGACCTGTAAACATTCATAATTGTTGACAAAATTTCCACCTGAAAATTATTTAAATATCGCGTTACAATCATCATTATATGGTCAGTTAATGTTTTTGATAAATCAACTCTTTGAAAATACGACAAAACTAGATATATATTTCGGCAGTTGGGGTATAAATATGTAGAAATGGTGCTTTCGAAAGACGCTGCACAAAGATCTACCTCGAAGCATTAAAAATAAAAACATACCTCTCGATCAGTTCCTTCTTCCTACCAGATGTTTTTGCCGATCGTTTTCGAAGCTCCGATCTTAAGTCTGACAATCTCATCGATCCATAGTTAGACGACATTTTGTGAATTAAAACCAACGAAGATGCTTTTTCCTGTAATGAACGTGTTGACTGCGAAGCGGAAGTGAAGCCAAGGACCAACTCGCTCGCAGCGCCCCTTGTGACGACAAGGGAAGATAACTCGCTGAGGTTCCCCATTAATTCCATTTCACAGACGGGGAGAACATTCAAAAATGGGCTACATGTTTAATAGATATTTAGTACAAAAATACAAATTTCAAGTAGATATATGAGTTTATAAAGTTCTATAAAAGGTTATTGCAGTCCTGCTCCGTGACTGTTGAATTGTTTAATGAACCCTAGTTAGTCTAGTTTACGTTTATTATGACACTGACTCAGGCTAATGGTTAGTCTAAGGTTAATATTGTATCTGTAGAAGTAGTGAAGAAAACACTAAAATGAAATATAAACTGTATTGCTAAAATGACAAAAAAGAAGTACCAAATTTACAACCTAATTCATATACATTGTAACACTATTTGAATTGTGATAATGTGTCAGGATTTACATAAACTAACCAAAATCAGTTGCATTCATTATGAAACTTTCAACATATAGATGCTTGCTATAGATATCTAAGATGTAGGCATACACGTACATACCTTTCAAAACAGACTATGAACAATTAAACATGCACAAAAAGTAAATATGTATAATGAACAGCTATTTACAAAGTGTGAATACCAAGACTTGTCTTAAAGTTCTTATCAGTTCTTAATAGCAGCATTGTTGCATGCAGTTACCTACCAAACCAAAACTAATGACTGATTTAACACAAATGCAATATCTCCAAACTTGCTAAGTCTCACATTAGATTTTTGAAGGTGTCTGTATAACAACTTATATTAACCATCATGTTTCATATCCCTGAGTTTCTTTGAAAATCCATTTCTAATTCATGTACACGTAAACATGTTCATTAGTAAACTGTCATATCTTACATGCTGACATGGTAAATAGCAGAGTTATGTCTACTTCCATTGCACTATTATGTATGTTGGTATAAGACAACTACAACTCGGTACATGACCAATTACAGTTTGACTCATTAGTCCTGTATAAGATCTTCGAGAGAAATGATTCAGCTGTCCTCCCAGCGAGGAGCGAACGTTTTATTTTAAGGGGTTGGGGTGGGGACAGGAAGATGTTTCTCTTGCAAAATATTTTTTGTGGATCTCACGAGTCAATCTATTTTTGCTTAGATAATTGTCAACAAACTAGTTATTCATCAGATATTTTATTATTCAGGGTACGTTTGATTTTGACTGTAATTACAGGTTTCGAATATGTAGGCTAGTTCAAAGGGAAAGATTTAGATTAATTGAGGTTTTGGCAAAATAATTTTCATGATACATTTCACAATCATAAACTGGAAATTTTGTTTTATATATCCCTGCAATTTATTATTTTCTCCAAAATTCTCTGCAAGCTATTTATTTTTAAAATCGTCCAGGCTCTCCCCTGACTTCCATAAACATCAAACGGTCGCTCTCGTACAGTCTCAAAAGTGACAAACTTCACACCAGTAATACATCTGCAGTGCTCCAGATAAGGATTGTATACGTGTATAATTATGATGTGCGCCAGTAAACAACAACCAGTACGACAGGTTTTAGTTCTAAATCTGTATCGAGTACGCCTATATTCATAAAAGTAAGTTTATTTCATAACTTTATATTGCATCTCATTTTCAGTGTAAAAGAACTGGTCCATTCTGCAGGGAATATCAATTATTTAACTCTGATTGGTCCAATAACACATATGTGATGAAAACAGTTTTCAATTGTTTGTGTTTATGTTTACGCACTCAGTACTCCTTCGTACAGCACTGTACTCCTCACTGTGGAAAGTAGGAGTAAATACTTTTTGATATCGAAACAGTATCTGAAAACTGATACAGGTGAAATAGTCCTATTGAAAGGCATTGTGTAAAAGCTGGACTGGACTAAAGCTTAAATCTGTAAAACTTGGACTGGTCTCAAAATCTATAAAACCTGGACTCGTTATACAATTTTATTTCTTGGAAATTTTCAATGAAAATAACATTAACATACATTTATCGTGTAAAGTAGATTTATGTTTATCACATATTTAGGCTTTAATCACAATTTCTTGTGTTTCAGTTTGAGAGTTGATCATGAACTTAATGTTTCTATTAAATGAAAAACATCAAAACCTTTTCATTTGAACACATTTGCAGTAAGATTTCTTTGTCTTTGGATAAATCTAAACTATTATATATATGTATATATCATGTCCACATGTCCAGTGAAACACTAATAAATAAGAACATGTACATCGGACTGTAGATTTGGGGATATTTGTGTGACTGGCTCTTGTAACTTCCATGATAAACTAAATGTCCTTCGTATTCTTTATTCAAATTCTTGAATTCAATTTGTAATTGTTATCTATTCAACTATTACAATGCTTTCAAATTTAAATCGAAAATAAGTTATCACAGGCCTCGTCAGTGTTACATATATGGAAAGGGACAACTCGTTCAAAGACAATCGTTTCTATAATCACTGAGGTGTGGGATACAAACATTATTTTCAACACTTACGATTAATTGATTGTATACATGTTTTACATATCATCACATAATTTGCATTCACAGATATTATACTTCTTTAACATATCAAATGTCAATTCAAGTTATCTGTTTGCATTGGATTAAAGTTTCATGAATGTGGTTGTCAGTTGTAATATCAATACTCTTTGTCATTCTATTCTGAAAGTTGCTGCTGCAATGATATCATCAACTATTCAGTTCTAACGGTCAATATTTCGAACCACAGTCCTTTTGCACTTGAGTAATACATGTATACAGTACTCATCAGAACAGATCATTTAGACAAGAATAAATGTCACTGCTTTATGCCCAGATATAAGGGATATTCCATCAGCCAAAACAAATCATGTGACAATATTTTTGTTTCAACAAATAACGGAAATATGAAATTTCAGTATGACACAATCATTCATATTCCTACTCGAGGAAGTTGAACATCTTGTTGGCATAATCTGAAATTCACATTTTGTTAAAAACAATCGGAGTCAATAACATTAAAACTATTTTGAATTCTTAGAGACGAATCCAGTTACCTATGTAATTCGTTTTATATACATGCATATACATCGTTTAATTTGGCAGCTTACAGGGCTGCAGTGTCATTGACTTTGTCCTGAGTAGAATTGTTTCTTCTGTTTGCAGATGTAGAAGGATGCAGAGCAGTCTACGCTAGGAATGCTGCTGCTTTTCAACGAGAGAGGGGAAAACTTCTTGATTTTGCAAAACACGAAATCCCTCCGAAAAGATAAGCCTCGGTTCCCGATCAAAGAAAACATGCTGACCATTGAGGAAGCGATTATCAAAAAGTGTGTATTTGTTTCATTATTGTTGAACTGTTCACTGGCATGATTGCTATAATTATCCAAAGCAGTGGGAGAAATCCTTTCCCTTTGTTCCAGATATTATTCTTGGACTTAGGCATGAAACGAACAGGCAGTGCAACAAGAAAAGTGTTTTGACACTTCTAAATGCAGAACTTTAATAAATGTGGCTTAACCCTAGGGCATTTGCATTCACCTTAATACCTGCATGTTTCACAGTAAACATATGATATCAGCAAGCAAGTAATTCATTACTCCAAACATTGAAATTTTATTATTATGATTCTGATTAGTGATTCTCGAGAAGTATATGGTCACAACAACAGTTATTTAAGTACAAAAGAAAAATACAGAAACATCTATCTACATTTATTGTTATGTTTTTCATATTCATATTTCACCGACTGCGTTGGACTGATGGCTCATGGACATTCTATGCAAGAAAGACATCCTCAGAAACAGTGATTCAGTGGTCCAGAACATCACTTAGTCACGGGACAGCGATGTTTTATAATTCTCGGAAAAGCTGGGAATTAGAAAAATTGTGTGACAAATTAAAGACATTGATCAGTGATTTTGTGTCACTCCTTTCAAATTCAGTGTACCAATCCATGCGCTAAGTCTAGACAGTTCATACGGAGTCAGTGTATATCTAAAGTATGTTAATAACTACCAGAAACAACTCAACAAATTTAAATATTTAACTCTGTATAACTCTGTCTAAATGCAATAAAGGTTTCTTACATTTCGGCTGTGGCTGTTCACTATTTCAGATAATCAGGGGAGTCCGGCAATGATGTACAAACTTTATTTACTTTTTTTTTTAT
>JAUELE010223928.1:0-12647 GCA_031471655.1 Diodora aspera | reverse complement strand
CTTACTGTCGATCCTGTGTTGTCCCTTTTCCTGATGTGCCTCTTGCACATCACATTGCGCTATGGCTGAAATATTGCTCTCTGCAATGTAAAAATCCATTTCACTCACTCATATATTGCTTGAAGGTGACCAGATAAAGTTTTGATGAACACCAAGAAAAGATAGATTGCAATCTTTGGCTATCCCTGAAACTTGTCACCCACTTTTGCAACCCTTAAACTCCAATCCCCTACACCTTTGGATGCGATCAGTGCAATGTTTTGATCTTCACATTTCATTAAACTCGCAACGCAACTTTGTTCAGAAGCGAAAATCTAGTCAAGTCATGTTCATGTAAATGCATGTAACACCGATGGACAAAATGAAAAATAAAATGTTAATAGCAACCACACTGCTCTTCTGCGGCTGTACTGCAGATTGCAGATCAAGTTTCTTCAGATACAGATATGTTATGAAATGTATTATCATTCACATCCCACGTCTGACTAAAATGATGAGACTAAAATCAGCTATATTCTCTATTTTAATTATGATTGGAATTACTTTTAGTTACATACAAACAAGATTTAACATCCACACAGCATGTTATTCTATGTGCATAAAATCATTACAGTATGTTAGGTACTATACATCATGTTACAGACAAAACGTCGAATCACTGTGAGTCTTCAACGTGGTCATGTCATGTTGTTATGCTAAAGGTTGGATACGTTGTAAAAGTCAATGTTTTCTTTTCAAACACAACATTTGAAAAAAAATACGCTCTCTACGCGCACAGCAGCATCACTTTTCCACTAAACCGCGATTTGGAACCTCTAGTTTTGGAGAACGGAAATTCTCTTTTTCAACAGCGAAAAAATGGAACGAACTACCAAACGGTCTAACATCTGCTTCCTCAGTCTCAAGTCCCAGCTAAAAACCTTCCTCTTTAGAAAACATTTCTGTTACTAAAGCGCAACAGATGGTATGTATAAATCCAGATGAACGCTCTCTAAAGTGTCAAGTTCGAATATGCACCCCGGCCACGTGTTCTGGATCTGCACGTGCGCACCACTGGCTGCGTTTTAGTGCTCTCTTGTAGAGCGATTCATGTCATCTTCATTGCACTCAGTAATTGTGTCCAAAAGAAAGTCATTATTTTGTTATTTACCTTGAAATTCCAATATCCCCTAGTTTTTTTAAGAGTGTATTTAACAGAACAACATCACAACGAATAACTAATCAATCCGAATGAGTATCAGATATATACAGACTGCATTGGTAGACAGTAAGTATACATGTAAGTATATTCTTCTTTGAATATGCAATGTGATTACTACATTCATTGGTGCAATCTGTTCAATATGTTGGTCTCAACGTGCTAACGATAAACATAGGACAAGCTCAACTCACGTTACACACATCTCGTACAAATACCACTGTTGTGTCAATATCATCCCTTTACAAAAAGAAGTCCCGTGCAAATACCATCGAAAGCCCCAAGTAAAGATGCTCCCTGATGGAAGTATTACACAAAATACCGTTCCCTGACAACAAGAAAGGTTCTATATACTATACATTCGCAGACCGAAGTCCATTGCACATAATATTATGTTTTCAGAGAACGAGGTCATTTGGAAATACCACCCATTTGGAGCAAAGTTAAAATCAGATACCATTCATTTACAGTGAAGTCCAAATCAAAACCCATCCATTTGGAGTAAAGTTCAAATCACATACCATCCATTTAGAGATAAGTCCAAGTCAAATACCATCCATATAGAGTACAGTCCAAACCAAATACCCTTCATTTGGAGTACGGTTCAAATCAGATACCGTCAATTTAGAGGTAAATCCAAGTCAAATTCCATCCATTTAGAGTACAGTCTAAAGCATATACCATGCATTACAGTGAAGTCCAATTCAAATACTGGTCATCCATTTACAGAGTGAAGATCAATTCCAATACCATCAATTAATTCATGAAGTCCAATGAAAATGCCATCCATTTACACAGTGAAATGTTTTTCAAGTACCATCCACATAAAGAAGGAAAGAGTAAAGACAATTGTGAGACCACTAAATATGCAAAAACAGATAGAATTGATCCTTGTAGCAGTGTCGTGAAAACGTATTTTCGTGAAACGTGTATGTCCTGTGTCTGATATAAGCTTCTTACTATGTATATTCAATATGCCAGCAGTTGTCAGACAAGTACTGACCTTGATTATAAGCATAACGAGAAGATAGACACTGAATATGGATACAGAATCAGACACTTGGGGTAGGTTGGAGTTTATCATGGACAAGAAGACGGCATAGGATAGCAAAACCGATACACACAGAGAGATCTTTTCTCCTGAGTCAATAGGGACCAGAAATGTACCCAGATTCAAAATTGACAGAGACACTGCTGGGAGGATGTTGGTTATGATCTGATACAAAGGATTTCGAGCCAATGTTATGTTGATGGTAATCAAAGACTGATTCTTTCCACCATAAGGGATACTTTGTGAGACAAGGGATAGGTTGTTAAGTGTCCACTCGCCATGTCCCCGAAAAAGTTGCTCCAATGATTTGCTGTGTAGACCATCTACTCGCACCTCGTTTCTAAACGTTGCCAGTTGACCTACACTTATTGAACAAACTTGAAAATCGAAAGGGAACTTAGAAACGTTAATTCTACATCTGGTACGCCAAGTGGCAGGTACCCACCAGATGATCGTTCCATTTTCATGAATGATGATGTTTGTATCTGTTTTTGTAATATGTTTTTCCTCATCAACGCCATTCACTAAACCGATATCTGGTACCCATGCCGTTTCTGCAGGAAGAGTTAACGTTTTCAAGTTGTCATAGGATGAACTATTCCAAGTAAGAAAGTCATCGGTCCAAGTCACAGTCAGCCAACCAGAAGAGCTCAGCACTTCCGCAGATTCATCCAAGTCATCAATTGCACTTAATGCATAACTAACAAGAACTTCCACAGCGTGGCTCGTGTTCTTCACTGGGCGTAGCTTTGTATTGTAGTACTGATCATTGAACAATTTGGCGAAGAGTTCATAGTGAGAACAGGTAGAAACGGAACTCGGTAAAAATGATATGATAATTATTCCGATGTAAAGGTTGAACAGAACCATTTTCACCTTTGTCACGTTCATCCCCGTCTCATGTCCTTTGGTTTAAATTGCATTCAGTATTCTGTCATGGAATGTGCACGTTGAACATTAGCCTTATTCATTCCATCATGGATCGAAATGAAACAATCAAATATTCACTTGAAACAAATTGGCTGTCAGAACAGTCTCAGGAGACTACCGTTCTTCCGGATTTGAAAGTCTTCACTTTACTTCACAATAATAATGCGAATCATTCTCTTTGATGACTTTATCGTCCAGTTACCAACTCAATGATTCACATGTCTTGTGGCAAGCAAAACTGTTGCCGTACTGACGCTTGGTATATATATTGCAACCCGTAAAACTCTCTCGTGGTCATCAAGACAACCTGGTAGTACATGCTTGCATTTAAGTGCACATTTACAATGGTAACCAATCAATTGTTTTCTGTCCTTGCAGGTGACTTGAAAATTGAGTTAAACAAACAACACTGGCAAAACTAGAGAGTTAGTTAAATATAGGATAATGTTTTATTTCAAATCACATTTATGTTCAGAGAATGTAGATCCATCCACCACATTCTTTGTTTACTTCGTTAATGATGTTAATGGTTCAGCAAGAACTTCCAATTGCTCTGTCAATACATTCACAGCAGTGAATATGGCTTTCAATGGATCCATATAAACAATAATGTGTTTCCTAGCCAAATTGCAATCTCTCATTTTATACATCAGGAATTGATTGTTCCAACCACACGGAGAAACTGTGCATTGTTAAATTTATAATGACAAAAGAGGAGAACGCTGACAAGCGTTGTTGTGGGGAATGAAATAAAGGGATTACGGGAACACAACAATGACTGACAACTCCACCACAATCGCCCATTAAAGCGGGAAACAAAATGAGTGGCAATTTTGGGGTGAAATGATGGCACGTGAACTCCGCTATTAATAGTGACAACATTTGATAACTATTCAGCGCAGTTTCCGGTGGAGTCTTAAACAGAGATTACATGCATATAGCATATAGCAATTATTGAAAACTACCAAAGTGTCCACACATGCGGAGACATTAACCAATCAAATTTGGAATTGCATAGCGCTGGTATTCAGTCTGTATTGCTCAAAAGCGCGCACGGCATTGGTTGCTGATGACAATGATCTGGTCAGTGCTTGTAAACGTTACTAAATCGATGGGTCTTGAGTTGTGATTTATATATGGCGAGGCTGGCTGAAGATATTAATGCTGCTGGTAGATTGGCTTAAAGTTGAGGACTTGATGTGTGCATTGAGGCTTGTGGGACGTCTTGCCAAATGATGACCAAGTCACGGATCGCTCGTCTGCCACAAACTCTGATGGTGAGAATGGATGTGGATGTGTAACGTTTCAACACACTGTTCCGCTGAAAACACTCCTGGTCAGTCTTCATGAAGACACATGTCATCTGGTATTGGGTGTCATCCGGTTTTGCTTCGATTACATAGAACACATTGTTTGGACACTTTTCTGCGCGAGGCAACTCAAATATACTCAAGAAAAATGTTCTTGTGCATTACCAATATCAAAATACTGTTCGTGTATGATGGCCAACACATATACCTTGATTGGTGAGTGTATGCCTGGCTATCAACTCGTGACTGTGGTGTAGCTTATGACATTTGCACTGGCCTGTTATTTTGAACGTGCGCACATGCTTCTGTGTTTTTTCCATGTCATTAACACAACCTGGTGCTTAAATCTTGAAGCTGAAGGCTTATACTAATTCTTCTTAACCCTCGGAACCTGAAAAACTCATTCGAAAACGTTGCGCGTGAAATGTCTTTTTGCCAAAACTCGCCCACGATCAGCGTTTCCGCGAACATGGGATGCTTGAGGTTAGGATAGCAGAACATGTGTTGCCGAAACACTATTATGTCACTTTGGGATCTTTCTGGACAAAATGGCGTTATTAATGATCGACTGCGTTCAAGAGAACCACGTGTGACGTCACAGAGATAGGATAATTACGTACGTTGAGTGCACTTGAGAAATTCTTAAAAACAGCAAGTTTGACACCTTGAACCATTCCTGGGCTACGACCAATAAGTCCACGAACGGTGCGCAACAGAGGCATTTGTCCTCTACGTCCTGCAGTCGAGACTATTCTGACTATACGTCACCGTATTGACGTCGTTTTTGCATGAGAAGGTCCCTCCCACGTCACACGGATGGACAGCAATTTTCTTTTAGTAACAAAACATTAATAGGACACCTCCCATTCGCGATTAAGAATCTTTGAGACGAAATGGAACGCTTTTGCGTCGACGTCAAAACTAGCCAGAGACGTTGAATGAACGTTTTCGGGCCCTCGTTCAAATATTTGATGACAGTCCACAGAAATTATGTTACCATTTAAATGTAGTGTTGTCAATGAAACCTCAGTGCCAAGAATGTCTAAATGCACATGGGGAGAAACGCCAGTTATTCACTCTGTTAAGACATTTCACCCCTTGTGTGGACATTGTTCATAGACGTTTTATTCTATTGTTTGCTGGAAAAAATGCATTCAGTTTGTGTCACACACGCTTTCACCACCCAAAATATAACTTTGTAAACACAAAGAGAAAGCTTAATCGGAGTAAAAACAGCTTGTATGGATGCACCCAAACTTTATTTCGTTATTATATAAAACAGAGCTCCGGATATGCACGACTTCTCTTTAAATATTTAGAGTGACTGAGTCAAGTATATGTGTTCATATTATACACTCTTAAAACAGGGAGGTGATATTGAAATTGCAAGGTAATAAAAACAGGTATAATAATTGGTCCCAAGCAAATTGTATCTTTACAAAGAAGCAATTGAGTAAACAATTCACCCAGTATTTCATTACCTAAACAGTTTCTCTTGCTGTCATGGTCAGTGAAAGAAGGAATGGGTAAGAAACGGAAATTGAAAGTTGGCATGTTTGCGTCAATAGTGTGTAATGCCCCCGTTATTGGCCAACCAGTCATGGATTCGTTGAAACATCGTGCGTATGAGTATATCTATGGTAATTTGACGCACACAATCAGCCCAAGATTGCCCGGATATTTTCAATGGAGGAAAGGTCGGGGCTCATTGCTGGCCAGGCATCCTATGGATATTGTGCCATTGAAGGAGGTTATTGACTATTCTTGCACTGTAAGCACGGGCGCTGTCTTCCTGAAAAACAAAACGGCGCCGGTTGCGTCGTGCAAATGGGACAACATTCCTTGTTTGATATGGAGTGGGGTTCGGTTAGTCATTGTGATCCCACCCCACACCACACCACACCATAACAGACCAACCACCAACTTTGTCATGCTCAATCAGGTTAACATTGGCATGGCGTTCGTTACGACGGCGCCAGATGCGACCGCGCCTATCATAGAAGTGTGTCGGGACTCATCTGAGAACATTACCTGTGACTGCCGACGATTTCCCCAGTTCTTGCGTTGTGTACACCATTCGCATCTATTGACAATGTGGCGGTTGGTCAAAGGCCGTCTAGCATGAAAATGGGCATTGTGTAGACGAGTTCTAATCATCTGACCTGTCAAGCGAATACTAGTAGCCTGGTGTAGGTTTGCAGCCATCTGATTTGCTGTTTGAGTGTGATTTCAGAGCCTGGGTACAAATCAACCTATTCTGGGCTTTTTTGTTGACCGTGGACGCCCTGAACGGCGTCGATGATCAACATTATGTGTTTGCTGATACCTGCTCCATAATCTGCTAATCACCGACTAGGGAAACATTGAAGAAATTGGTAGCCTCAGACTGACGGCTGCCAGTTTCAAGCATACCCATTGCTCGTAGACGTTCGGCACGTTTGGGGCGTCTTATTGCGAAAAAGCAATCAAAGGATGTCTCATATAAACAAAAGCAACCAAGGATTACAGTCAAAAGCTATCAAAAAGAAATCTCGATCACAAGGGAATATATGATCTTCCTCTAAAGTGTCCAATATGCGCCCAGGCCACGTGTTCTGGACTTCCACGTGCTCACCATTGGCTGCGTTTGGCGCTGTGTTGTAGAGCACTTCATGTTATCTTCATTGCAGTCGGCGATTGTATCCAAAACAAAATCATTATTTTGTTATTTACCTTGAAATTCCAATATCCCCAACTTTATTTTTGAAGAGGACCTGGTGTATTATTTTCAAAGGAACACAATTTAAATAAAAATATGTTCTAAACGTCCCTTTTGGGAAATGTATATAGTTTACATGAAACTATAAATCTTCGCAAATTGTAATGTGAGTGTACAAGATAAAAGTCTTGAGAGACACCTCTTAGACACTGTGTCCAAGTACATGAAGAAAATATCATTAAGGCGCAGTGAAGCATCAGGTATAAAAAGTCATTTTAGGTGCATATTAAAAAGTCGTTCAACAAAGAGTAATTTATAGTTGTCAATATAACCTGTCATACTTATTAAACCAATATCGTCACCTGTACTTTCTGTGGGTTAACGTTTATCTGAGCCTTGAGGTTTCAGCAACATATCCCTGTGTGTCACTGCATCTTCTTCAGTAACGGATGTACAAAGTTCGCAGCCACAGAAAGCTTTGCTTCGCTGATTCAAATGTGTGTTAATTTAAAGCGAATCCAAATAGGACAAGTAAAACACAGTGGATTTGAACAATACGAAAATGAATTTGACAATCTGGAAAGCCATTGACATATACATTTCATTTACTAGTACTACCTTGCAAAGCTGCTGGCCTGGTTTGAATTGACAAATCCAGAGATGCATACAACTAGCTGTGTAAACAGCCTTCAGACAAAACATTTGAAATGACTAATGTATTACGACCAATCAATTAAAGAGATATAACATAGGCACACCGTCCACACAACACAGAAACGGAATGTCTGAAAGGGAATGACTTACATGTGGTCAGAGTCACCTTACTCATAACTTGTTTCAGTCGACCCAGCTGAAACTGGGTACTGGTCCTCAATCAGGAGTGTTATTATCCTTCTAGCGCCTAGAGGTTACTTGAAGCAAGCTATACGAACCTGGAGTTAACTCTATGCAAGACCTAACATTATTATCACAAAAGATGCATCCAAATATATACTTCAAGGTTACTAAATGAAACAAATGTTCACTTCATATCAAATTCGACAAAACAAAAGATACATGTACGTTTCTCCAATATCTGCAATCAAATGTCAACCCTGTGAATGTTTCATTATTGTCCTATTGCCATCCAGCTGAAGAATCCTGTCGTTATGATAGGAGTGAGACTTAGAATCACATAAAAGCAAAACCAGTTTATGTTCGTCGCCTTGTCCATGGATGTAACTTTCTGTGAATGACCACCATTTGTGGTGATGGTTTCTGATCTGGATCGCTCCAATTCCAACTTCCTGTTGACGTGTGCTCTCACCACGACCACAGCGAGAAAGCATGATGTCACTTTCACAATGAGCATGACAAGCAGGTATATCCCAAAAATGGACAGCGTGTCAGACACTTTGGGGAGATTTGAGGTGATGGACGACAGGAACACTGCATACGACAACAATACAGCAACGCACAGTGATATTTTCTCTCCACATTCCACGGGAACCAAAAACGTTGCAAGATTGAGAACAGAGAGTGAAGCGACTGGCAACATATATGTGACGATGTGATACAGGGGTCTTCGAGTTAGAACAACATTTACTGTTATCCTTGACATGAGATAGCCATCATAATTATCCATTGTGGTCTCCAGAGACAGATTTGTTACGTCCCATTCTCCGTGACTCTTGAACCCGGGATCGAAACTCCCGTTTGTATGGCCTGTGATCAAAACGTTATTAGTGTCAGTTGCCAGTTGACTTATGATTATTGGACATGTTTGTGAGTCAAAAGGAAATTTATTCACCTTTATTCTGCATATGATTTGCCAGTGCGCAGCCACCCACCAGATGATACTACCATTGCTAAACAGGATGATCATTGAATCTTGTTGAGGTACACGAATTGAATTTTCCTTATTATTGGTCAGCACCAAATCAGGGCACCAGACATTTTCAGCAGGCAGCTCTATTTTCTCAATGTCGTCAAATCTCGAAATGTTCCAGGTCAGAAATTCGTCTCTCCACATTATCCTTAACCATCCTGAGGTACGAAACACTTCATTTGTCTCGTCCAGATCATCCACTGAAGATAGCTGATATTCAAGCCGTACTTCGACAGCTTGAGACCCTGTCTTCACAGGACGAAGTTTCGAGTTGTAATCCTGGTCCAGAAAGAGCTCTTTATATAAAGCGTAATGTTCAATTGAAACTGCGAATCTACTGAGGAATAGAATGATAGTGTACACCCAGGACATGTTACTCCATTGGGAAAAACACGACTGAATCCGTAGTTGACTGATTATTCAGAAAGTCGCTGCAATATCTTTATGTACATCTGTATCAGCGATAACTGTTTGTCTGAGTTATTCCTTGAATCTCTCTGTCACAAATTTCTCATTGCATTACTATTTCGCATTCAGATCATGCATCTGCTGTAATACTGAGTGTAAAACTGCTTCCAAGAGAGTGGTTGAATGCATTGACAAAAGTAAAAATATTCAAAACAAAACTGCACCCAATCAGGGCACAACACCTGCATCGACGCACATACATCGGTCTGGTGGGTTTATTTTATAACAAGCATGGTATTGTACCCTAATCTTCAATACGTGTCCAATTTAATCCCGTTTTGCAATCGACCACCAGGTAAGTTTCGTTTGTTCTACACGAAAACAAACCCGCAGATGAATTATCGCTATAATCAATTCTTTCTCATTAGACAACCTATTTAAGCTAAATTATTGTCAAACAGACTATTTTATTTATATTGTTGAATATCGTCATCGATCTCTTTTACCTACACGCCATTACATGTAGGTGGTTAATTAGCCTATCATGAGGTTGAAATCAACAAAGTGCGATTCAGTTACATGTAATAATGTGATGTTTTAAATGATGTTCAACTTGTTCTTTGCATCCACGAAATCAATATATTATGTGATGCTATCAAACATCCTGTCTTATCATCCATTATCATGTAGGCAAATAACGATCACCATCAGAAAGTTAATCTGCCATGATTCACATTGTTCTTTCAACGAGGTAAATAGATATTCTGCTTTGAGCAGCGTCATCGAAATGTACTACTGAAGTGGAAATTTGATCTAGGTATTTGACCAATCGTACCCAACTACACTCACTGTTCCCCGGTTTGAAGTGGATGGAGAGTAGTCGGCGCTGTCCATCAGTACGTCAAGCTCAAATTGATAACCTACTGTGTGATGTAATGCTTTACTGTGTACACATAGAAACACAATTATTCGACTCCCTTTTGAAGATTAGGCTTGTTGGCAAAAAGTAGTATTTTTCAGCAGATTGCAATAACCACAATTCTACCATGATCAGCTGGTGTGTGAGCAATTTGATTGGTTAATAAAAGGTATCAAATCAGCATAATACCCTCATTTTGGAGCGAACCTAATCACATAAGGTGCGCGCATGAATTCGCTGTCTTTGACAGGAACGTCAACAAACATGGCGTCGAAAACACAATATTTACGATTTTTTAAAATGTAAATGACACCATCTCCGGAAAAATTATACGGTTAACGAACAAATGTCAGCGCTCTACTTACCTTTTTCAGCAAAAGTACTTAAATTTATTAACCCAAATTTAACGCATTACAAAATAGTCATCGATGTTTAAGCTGAAGCGATCGCTGCACACTGCACAACGCAGTCTTCAATGGCTTCGTTCAACGAGAGAGAGAAAATTACTAACTTGCAGTTGGAGAGGATAGATGTCCACCTTCTTCAGTCGCATTAACAACAAAATATTGAGCACTTTCATCATCATTTGCATCGAATACACAAACGCATGCACAGCTCGTTTCAGTTGAGTATCGGCGGTGCAAAAACTTTCAAAATTAACGCTACGTCAACGCGCTCTCCACTGCAAGCCGGCGTTCAAGCGGGACGCCAGACGGGCTTCGTAGTTTGTTGAGGAAGATATTTTTAAACTGCTGAATAATTGTGCATTTCCAATTTGAAATTGTTGTTATTCTAATATTATATCATATACTGGTCAGTAAAAGAATAAAATAAATTATAGACAATTCCCGTGTTATGTGTTTTGTTGACTGTCAGCATAAGCTGGTACCCATTGAAGACGATTTCAGTTAAACGTTAGACGCTCTCAAATTAGGTAAGGGTGGAAGGTTGCAACTTTCTCACGTTTGTAAATTATATTTTGCCTAAATTGATAACCATTAAATTTATATCAAAAGCAGTTAACTTGTAATGGCAGTTTGCTTAAATTCTGCAACAGACCACTGAAAAATATTTTCCTTAATGTAGTAACTGTAACCTCCTGCTATCTCGCGCGTTGGGCTATACCATCACGACGTTATGGAATGACACCGCCTGCTCGACGCTAGGAATTTTCGCACTCGCAATCGTAATCAGGGTAGTGCTCAAATGGTTTCAACTTGTTTGTACAATTGTGCAATTCAAATTAGAATGTCTTCTTGTTGTTTTCCCATATTATATAGTATCAGGTTATATAGTAACAATAGAAAACCCATATCTTTTACTCGTAAGTTAAGTACTTTGATATGCTTGATTCGAAGTCAATCGCTGTAAATCATTGAATAAAAGTATGGTAGAATAGAGATAAAGGTGCTATTTTTGTTTCAATTTGAGGTATGTTAACTGTAGATTAATAACCTCTTGTTTTAATTTGAAATCGAGCGCCTTAGCGCGAGGTTTCAAATTTTTAAAATAAGAGGTTATTAATCTACAGTTAACATACCTCAAATTGAAACAAAATAGCACTTTTATCTCTTAAGTCCCATATAACCTGTCAGCCTTTCGCCAGCAGTTGCACGTTCCCGGTGGATGTGTGCCATGTAAATTCATTGAGGTCAAATTCACGTCTGTTTAATTTACATTTGTCAACCAGTAATCCAAGTATCGCTACTGAAATTGTCCAAGACTGATTTATGCCGTTGTGTCAGATCTTAAAATGAAATTGTGGTTTCAATTACATGTATATATGTTTGCAGATTGTTGCCACAGAAAGCCAGTCTTCAGAGAAAAGATTCAGTTTGCTCAGCGTTCTCGTGTATATTCAGGATGTAAACGATAATTCCCCAGTGTTTGATGACAGCACGTACACGTTCAGTGTCTTGGAGAATTCCACTGTGGGTGACGTCGTTGGAACCGTGAGAGCAACAGACGAGGACGAAGGAAACTACGGCAGAGTGTCTTATAAACTGCAGGACGGCGAGGGGTACTTTAATATCTCTGTCAAAGATGTAAGTCTTATAAACTTCCCTTTAAAAGTTTTCTTGCCCTTTAACCCTTTCACCGGTTAGAGCGTGATAGAGTTCTACAGTTTTACCACAGTCACCTGGGCCCTGTTTCACGAAATGATCTTAGTTAAGATCAATCTAGACGACTCGGCTAATTTTAAAATGAACGTCGCAAACATTTGTCTTTGTTTCTCAAAACAGTCTAGGAGTGATTATAGGGCATG
>JAUELE010223917.1:0-12648 GCA_031471655.1 Diodora aspera | reverse complement strand
AGTTTGTCTCAACTCTGTACTTAAATATATGTGACTCTGCGCCGATTATCTTCTATTTTGAAGATGTTTCTTGTTTGACGTTGTTGCAGATTATCCACGACCACTACACGTTGCGTTCATAGCAGACTGTTCAAGATACATGTATATACATGTACATGTACAGTATTCAAAATAACCAATATAAAGTGGAACGTAACAATGTACACAACCAGATTGATCAGATAGTTTGCGAACGCATTTTTTCTTATTCAATGACTCCCGGTGTTTTAGTATTTATTTATAGTTGAACATTTCAAATTCTACATGTAAAGTGTCCTGTCTGTTTGTTATAACACTGTGAAGTAATCACAAATACAGTAAACCATTCTTGCTATGTAATAGGATGTTTACAGAACACCAAATGTATGCTCTCGTGCTCATGGCGATGCACATAAGAAATTCGCAAGTTCAAAAGTCTAGTTAATGAAAAAATACAAAGAGACGAACCTTACTTACAATCGGATACGTGGCCAAATTCAATGTTTTCTTTTCGCAAAATAACGTTAGGACCGAGAAATATACATCAAAATATGTACATAGCACGATTGATGCATAAAACATACAGCATGTTTGATGCTTTCTACCTTTCCTCTAATTCAAATAAAATATTAAATCACTCCCCTGTGTTTTAATATTTAAAGGCATTCGCAAACTGTCTGAGCAATCTTGTTGTGTAGATCGCTTCGTTCACTTTATATCGGTTATTGTGAATACTGTCCATGTAAATATCATGAACAGCCTGTCATGCACACAACAAGTGATTGTGGATAATTTGCAACAAAAATGTATCGATGCTCTAACAATTTTCTCGAGCGTTTGCAAGAGTTTGGAAACATCCGGTCGGCATTCAGCATATATACTCTGTGACGATCCACTCTTTTTATTCAGTTATCTAGTAATAACCATGCCGCGACAAGTAATGTTTTATGCGGGCTACGAGGAATTGCTTTGTGATGATACTGTAAGGAGTCTGTATAAAAATGCGAACTGAATCCTTTTCAATCTGCCAGGATTAAGGAGTTGAGACGTTATTTATTTACGCAAACACTTTTATAATGTCTTATCTACAGTATGTTATTTATTTAACACAAAGTGCTGCAAGCACTTGTCCCTGGGAACACGTATCTAACTTTAAACGCTGGGAACGATTATTTATTGTTTTCGGAAGGCTTTTGAAACCATGCGTTTAGTTATGACAGACGCTTATTTTTAGCAAGGTGTTTGAAACACGTTTTAGGTGTACACATCTACTGCATCAATTTTAGTCATAATTAGTTTCGCTGTATTACCCCGACGTTGAATCATGCCATGTGTTTATTCAAGGCAGGTGCTTTTCGTTCGGAAGGTTTGCTGACCAGGCATTTATTTAAAGCAGGCGTTTAACCAAGAAGAGATTTACAGTATTCTGAATAAATGCTGACCCTAAAGATTATGTAAGGGAGCAACCACATGCTTTTCTGGGGGCGGAACATTTTTCTCGTGCAAGCTATTATTTGTTTTGTCTCACGTTGTTAGAAATTTTTTTTTTCTTAGGGTAATTGCTGACAAACTAATTATTCTTTAAATATTATAATTCGGGGTATGTTTCATTTGTAACGTAATTACAGGGATATAAGAGTACATCTGCTGAACTAACTTTAGAAACACCACAATATCATTCATTCCATCATAACTTTTCGGTTTGGCGGGTCCTGATTGTCGATTTAGAGGTGATCAAATACTCAATAGACGGCGCTGAATAACAATGGGTTTAATCACAAGAATAAGAATATGATTCTTCTTCGGCTGCAAATGCCAGTATTCGACAATTTTGCAATTAATGGTGGCTAACTCTCAACAAACACCCCTCAAGCTAGTCACAGTATTCACGCTTCTTTTTTCATCACATATTCGTTGTCATATATCAAAATTGAAAACAGTCAAGTTATTTTTTTTAAATTACTTGGGCAATCATCAGGCACACACTCATCACGGCCGTGGTCTCGCTCTTCTGTGGAAATGCTTTGGATGCAATGTAGTGACGTCATGAAACGTCATGATGACGTCACAGTTACTGCAGCGAAGTCGCTAAAACCGAATGCCAGTCAAAAAATCAATTCTAATCAGAAATGGTAGAATGGAGATAATCATATTGTCTAAATATTGCGTATAATCATACGCCGCTAAATTTTACATTAAAAACCTCGCGCCAAGGCGCTCGGTTTGAAATGAATTTAGCAGCGTTCAAACCACGGTTAACCGCTTCCAGCATGAAAACACAATATGATTATCTCCTAATTAAACACTCCCGATGCTTACTTTCTTTTGTATTATTTTTGAAAACAAACAATCACATGTTGTGCATTACAAATCACAATCATCCAGTAGGGGGTAGTTCCATCAACATAGATCCATCAGCACTGGCTTTAATGAATGAAAGTTTTCCAACTTGTAGGTAGCAACAAAAACTTTCTCGTGTTTTTTCCACGATCGTGTATTTTCAAAATGTTTATTGACACATATATTGGCACAGTTTGCAATTTCATATTCGCAATCAACCTCATAATATCAATAAACATGGCAGTTGTTGTCAGGTATACATTTCACTGTTGACCAGTGTAATGAAACAAGATTTTGTACAAAAGTGGCAGCTTATACGTAGGCACGATATAAAAACATATCTGTTTGTAGATGATGCAGACATGTTTCGTGTTATTAAATATATTTTTGCTGGAGAAAGAGATTCAAAATTATATTTGTGACACATCACATTTCAACTCGGTCATCAATTCATTCACATCATCATGTTGAGAAAAGTATGCTGGAATTTGGGATTTCACCTGGTTTGATCGAACGCTTTCTGATGTCCATGCATTTCTTTCAACATATGTTTCACTTAATCTTTGGATTTCCTTTAGAATCACAGAAAAGAAGTCACCAGAACACCTCCCTTGACAGATCAAGACAAACCTTGGCACAGATGCCTGGAAACGCTTATGGTTTGTATCTTCTGGTATTACTTAGCTGAATCAATGTCACATCTCTCTCATGAGAACACATCACCTGTTCTTATACCATTTCTCATACACTGCTTCGTTCAGCCATCTTATCAATTCAACAGTCATAAAAATGTGTTTCATAATGCATCCTTTCGATAAAGGATAGGACATCGAAATCTACTGTATCCGTTTCATTTTGTTTTCAGAGACAGAGGTTGAAAGTCCAGTGTATGAAACGTTCCAGGAAACAGACTTGGGTAATACATTATCAATGAGAAAGTTTTGGGTTGCCAATTTTCAAAACTTTAGTTCCACATAACTACCACTACAAATGTTCCAAGGGAGCGACCATTTGATTTTTAGTGGGTGGGCAGGTGGAGTTGGTGGCTGGAAGTTTTTTCTAATGACATGAGCAATCTATTGTGTGTGCTTAGATTTCTGCCGACAAACTATTTATTATTTAGAAATTCTTTTTAATTCAGGGCATGCTGCATTTATTTAATGAAATACGGGAATATACAATGTAGTTACAGGTTGGGGGAGGGGGAAGATTAAAGCTAACTGAAAAAACATTCTCCGCAATACACATCATACTTACAGATTGGAAAAATAATACATATAGGTATGTACAATCAATTATGTCTCCCCCTCAAAGGAAGACATATTGTTTTTGGCGTCGGCATTGGCGTCCAGAGATATTGTTTCTGAAACAGAACTCTAGAACCACTGGTTCGTTTACCACGAACCTTGGTGCACACTTTGGGCACAAGGCCTACGTGTAGTTGTACCTTTTGAGGGTTTTAACTTTTTAAAATAATATTTTCCGTTTCGATGGCAGCAAAATGTTAAAATTTGTCCATTTTTGTTTCTGGAGAATAACTCTGGAACCGCACAACATAATTTCACATAACTTGGTACACATATTGAACACATGGCTTAGTTGTGCCTGTTCAGGATTTGAATTCTAAGAAAACATTATTTTCTGTTTCCATGGCAACTAAGAGTGGGAACTGTCATTTTTATTTCCGTAGCATAACTCTGGAACGTGTCAGCATTTTTTCACAACACTTTGTAAACACACGGAGCACGCAGCTTAGTTGTACTTGTTGGGGTTTGAATTTTCTGAAAACAACATTTTCTGTTTCCATGGCAACCAAGGTTTTTTCCATAGCAACTACATGTAAGTGTTGAAGTGTTTGTCAGCATTACTCTGGAATTGTTCACAAAACTTGCCCTGACGGACATTGGGCATATATAGATAATATATAGATTAATTGTTATCTTTTAGGGATTTTCTCAATTTAAAAAATGGCAACTTATGTTGGTTTTTGGAACAACTTACCTAGTTGTGTTGCCTTTCAGTTTTGCTTTTTCAGGGTTTGAAATTTCTGGGGAAACAAACTTTCTGTAATAATCGTAAAGAAGTGTTATGTGATTTCAACTTTGTAATGATTTATTTGTAGCTCAGCACAGGTCAGTTTACTACTGCACGGAATACTCGGGTGTCTGTCAGTCATCCCTAAACAATTTCGGTGTCACATAGAATGTATTCGAGTCCCGTATTTGAAGCGCGTACTACCATCTGTGGGTTTAGCTGGTGCCTTTTAACATTGTTGTAACTTTAACTGTATCTCCTTTCGTCGTCAAATGACAACTGACGTAATTATTTATCCCCTGCCACAACGAAGTTGGCGGGGGATATCGAAACGAGTTCCGTCCGTCCGTTCGTTTGTCCGTTTGTTTGTCATTCGTCTGTCCCAAAATCGTTTCCGGAGCAGAGTTCGAAAACTAGGAGAGATTTATTTACAAAACTTGTCACATACATCCTTCAGATACCGCAGATGTGCCTTTTGCTATTTTGGATTTTGCAAACATATTATTTTTTCTGTATCCATGGAAACAAATTTGGAATTAGCCTCAGACTGGAGTAAGCTTTTTTTCCACAGCAGAAATTAAAATCTATATGAGATTATTATTTATACTTCAATTTGGGGTGGATATTGCGAAAATCAGTTCGACTCTGTCAAAAATAGGTTAAGGCTCGTTTTCAGACCAGAATTTCTGAAATATTAATTTTGAGCATAAACCTTAGTGAGCAAGCTGTCTAGGCATTTAATCCTGCATTGACGATACATTATGTTTCCAAATGTGTCATCCTATTTTCTATGTACTTTTGCAGTAGATAATGCGATAATTCATTAATATCAATATCTTCAGCCACATGGCGGGGATATTGTTGACTCTTTCTGCTTCTTCATGTTTGTCTAAGGCTTGTGTATATGGAATAAGTCCCACCCCCCCCCCTCATCCCCACACCCCCAATCACCCCGATTCTGGAAATCCTGCATACGTCCCTACAGGCTTTCGTAGCTGAGACTTGCGAAAAATATAAGACTTATTCTAGAAACTTTCTTTTTGACGGAGATAGAAAACTCAAGGGTATTTCCCCAGTATGTGGAAATCTTCGAATTCCGTTGTTGCATCATCTGCTACCAGAGGCCGCTTGCTACTAGGGGTGTCACGAGTCCAAATTTTTGGACTCGAGTACTCGAGGGATCAGACTCGACTCGGACCCGGGTACTCGCGTATTTTTAGCGACATAACAATTATAATGTTCAAACTTTGTTTGGGATAGTTTGTAATACATTGATAATATATTTAATGACATTTACTTTCATTTATATTAAACGTAGTCTACTGAAAATTGAAAGTGAAAAGCATCACAGATCAAACATCATCATTTTTCTGACTACACTTGATTAAAGTTATATTGTTCCTGACATCGAGAATGAAACTGGAAATTAAACAACCGAAACTGCTTATCGAACCTCCAAAACAGTGTCGTTTATGTTTCCAGTCAGCTTAATCAGTCAGTAGTGAGACAGTCCCATTTCGATTTCGGAAACGGCAATATGACTTTTGATGAAAAAGGCCTCATAAATCAGAAATAAGAAGTCAGATCGAACTTCATAAATACGTTTATTAGAATTAATACAATGTCATGACAAATGTCTTTGACTTTGTCACAGAAAGCAATAAGTTAGAAAATGAAAAGTAAACTTATAAATGGCCTTTAAAGTCATGTGAAAAACGAAGCCTCATTTAAAACTGTCTCTCTCAGGCTCTCACACTTTCAAAATCACGAATAAATTAAAGAAAGGTAAACCAACATAAGTATTGAAACAAAAAACTCGCATCACTGCACTGAAACAAATTGTGTTCTTTTCAAATGTGAAAGTATTTAGCAAATTAGCCTGTGGTTTGATACTTTTAGTCGCTTGTATGTGAACGGCTTGAAAGTTGTGGCAGTTCATCATGAACTGATTCCGGCTTTACACAGACAGAAGCAACAGCGGACGTCGTTGATGCCGGTTCTGATGAGCTTGTTGTCAAATGTGTCAAGTGTCTCAGATTTTTATTGAGAAAGATAATGGCGTCAGCTGTAGTGTGACCAATGGAGGCTCTTTGCTTTGTGATGGTCAGCCCTGCCGCCGAGAATGCCCTGCCGCCGAGAATGGTCTGCCGCCGAGAATGCCCTGCCGCCGAGAATGGTCTGCCGCCGAGAATGCCCTGCCGCCGAGAATGCCCGTTCAGAAGGAACACTGGTTCCAGGGATGCACAAGTATTTTGCAGCTAGCGCCGCCAATCTTGGATAGACAGCTGCGTTTTCTCGCTACCAAGCCAGCGTCAAGGACGTCAAAGATGTCGTCTGTTTCAGCTTGTTTGGGGCTTTGATAAAGTGATTGTATTCTGTCCTAGTATTTTCCTCGCTTTCAGCGTCAACGTCGTCGATCTCAATCACGTCACTAAGAAAAAACGACAGTGCCTCAGACTCACTGCACTTCAGTTTCTTGGGCTGAATTGGACCAGGAAAAGCTGGTTCCTCCTTCACCGTAGCTTGAGTGTGATCTAATTCATGAGAGGTTTCACAGGTCGCCTGATCACTGCTTGAAGACTGAAGAAGTTCTACAACCTTTTGTTGAACTTGGTCACTCTGTTTCTGACTCAAAAACTTTAAATTCTTGTAGCATGGGTCAAGGGCGGAAGCTATCATGGCAGCAGATTTCAGAAATCCTTCTTGCAGTAGTCTTGATTTAAGACCAGAAGCAACGATTTTCTTCATTTCAACTATGACGCCTATGTCCAGCTCATTGGCACATAGGTGTTTTTCAGTCAGCGCAAAGATGAGTGGGTAGACTCCAGAAACTGTTGGAAATTCTTCGCTACAGAGAACTTCGGTTGCCGACACCAGTGGTTTCAAGGCAGGTGGTCAATGAGCGACCCGTGATTGTCCTTTAAGTTCAAATGTTTGTGTTTCTTCAGTGCGTCATTGTTTAAAACCGCCACAATATCGCCATGCATCTCAGACAGTCGTTTCAGTAGAAAATACATCGAGTTTCATCTTGTAATAACATCAGAAATTACATGTTTTGGCATTTTCCCGAGCTTCTTTTGGTGATCTTCCAGATACTGGGTAGCCATCGTTGATTTCGCAAAGAAAGCAACGAGTTTCCTAGCCTGCAGTAGGAGGTTTTCTATAGCCTCAACCTTCAAACCATCTCCAACAGCTAGTTGAAGACTGTGTGCAAAACAACGAACGTGTGACCAACCTGCTTTACGTGCCGCTACAGACATTAGCGTTATCTGTCGTCAAACCACACTCATGTTTAATGTCAAACTCCTACTGCACAGCCTTCAATGTTGCAGCAATATTCTAACCCGTGTGTCTTTCTTGATGGCGCCGGGTCGCTAGGATACACGATTGTAACTTCCAATCCTTGTCAAGAAAGTGAGCAGTGACCGTAATGTACCCATGATTAGCGCAACTTGTCCACATGTCCGTTGTCATTGCGACACTGTCAATTTGTTTTATTTGCATTTTCAAATTCTGTTTACACTCTTCATACGTTTTAATGAGATAATTCTGGACTGTATTTCGGCACGGAACATTGTATGTCGGATTGAGAGTACAAAATTCTCTAAACCCAGGCCCTTCGACCAGACTAAGGGGTCGCATATCTGTAACGCTAATCATCACAGTTTTCTGCGTAGGTGTCTCGTAGGCTTCCCGATTCATAAGCTTCGGTTTGTTAAACGAAAGAAGTGTTTGTCTAGAAGATGGAGGCTTATTTCAAACAACAGTTGAATGCTTTGTAGTGAGGTGTTTGCGCATGGTACTTGTTGTGCTGCCTACATAACTGAGCTTCACACCACACAATCGGCATACTGATTTTTTCTAGACGCTGTTTAGGTCAAAATGCATCCACACATTTGATTTTCCTTCGTCCATTTCGTTCAGTTCTTATGCCACATTATGTTGCCGCTTTGATTAGAGTTATCTCCCCTTGGCGAGTACTCGAGCCTTGGAAATTGGACTCGAATACTCGAGCACTCGTGACAGCCCTAATTAGAATAGAGAAGTACTGTTCGTTGTAAGATGCAAATTATGACCACAAATTTGCTTCTATGTCAGTTAGATTGCGCGATACAGAAGGAGACGTTGTTACTTTCAATACACCTAAACCTGTTTTGAGTACTAAGTATTCTTTCAGAACATCATTGTTGGAACAGAAGATGTCATTTTAAATAAACATAAACCTGTTTGGATTATTCTCTCAGAACATCATTGTTGGAACAGAAGATGTTACTTTAATACACCTAAACCTGTTTTGAGTATTCTCTCAGAACATCATTGCTGGAAAAGAGCATATTCTTGTCATTTGTTTGACGTGTGTTCCTGGCACATCTTCAGGCTGAAGTTACAGTAATTCATTAACAACGCAGGCCTTTACAGAACATCCGGGTAATAATGTTTAGCGTGACATGCACGAGAGCATGACATTCTGTTCAGGCAGCTAATTCTTATACTTAATTAGAGATATCGTGTAAATGTGAAATGTTTTCTATGGACTGGTTTTACGTAATATTTGTTTAACCAAGCGCTTTCGTGACCGCTAGTCTCACATCATGTGGGCGTGTCTTTCTTTTAGGTCCTCATGTTTGTTGTATAAAGTTCTAGGTCACTACACACCTCGCTTTTTCTCTTTGATAAACCTGTCGGTGCCAGTAAGATTAAGAAAAGTTCTGGATTTATGATGGCGTAGGAATATTTGCGTATCAGTGGGCATGTAACAGTCGTGTAATCAGCGCACTGGTCTCGGCACTTTTAAAGTCACCGAACGAATAAATTTGAGAGCGGCTTACAAGTATTCAGGTTGACGATAAAAGTGTCTCCCTCTTGATGATGTGCACAAGCCAGTCTAAATAGCCATATCAAGTTAACTTATTTCAGCAGTTCAAAGCCATACCAATTTAACAGTTTCTCGCAATTCAAAGCCATACCAAGGTAACCTTTTTTAGCAATCCAAAGCCATACCAAGTTAACGTTTTATGCAATTCAGAGCACACCAAGTTAACGTTTTAAGCAATTCAGAGCACACCGAGTTAACGGTTTGTACGAATTCAGAACACACAAATGTATCGGTTTTTAGCAATTCGGAACCATACACAGTAGTAATTCAATTGCAAAAGAACGTTAATATTGCCTGGCTCGTTAGACTAGCAAGTATTTAATAGTTTATAACGGCGAAAGTGAAAATATTTAACTTTTATGCAGATCAGATTTGCACAGTAAATCGCCAGGTTAAAGCAGTGTTCTTTTTCATCTTAATTCTTCACAGTTTTACTAAAACTGACGAACACCCACAAACCTAATGTTCAATGTAATCAGCTTTTGTGACACTGCTGGGAGTTGTGCTTTTATTGCAATTTTAAACCGAACTGTCTGAGGCCTATGCGAGATAACGTTGCTTTGATACGAGCTCGTCAAATAAGTTTTGCGCCAAATTGATAGTGTTATTTAAAACGCCCTTTTCAGTAGTATTTGATTAAAATTCAATCTTGAAAGAGGTCCAGTTAGAGAAAATTTCATCAACCAAAGGTACAGAGGGTCATAATGCATATATTCTTACAAATAATAGAGGATATTGAAAAAAGAAAGTCAAATTATTTGACAACTGTGTTTACTTCACACTGAACTGCAATAGTGTGGTAAGGTCAGAGGCAGCATGATTAAGAGCATAACATTTTCAATTCGGTTCATCAACCGCTGAGAACACAGACTACCCCTATTGTCAGGAGTGGTAGGAACTCAAAGTCACAAGTGGTCAATAACGAGTTGCACGACCATCAGCTGCCAAACAAGCATCACAGCGACGACTCCTGGCGAGTCTACCAATCTGTGGTTGGAGATTCTGCTGCCGTTCGGATTGGAGAGCTACGCTCAGTTGATCTCTGGATTGAGGATGCCGCCGTTGCACACATCGTCCAAACATATCCCAAACTTGCTGATTGAGGAGAGATCGAGGGACATTGCTGGCCATAAATCTGATGTTAAAGGTGGACCAGGACTACTCGTGCACGGTGAGCTATATTGTTATCATCCTTGAACACAAATCCAGGTCCATGGCGGCGTGCATAAGGCCACACATGTGGTGTAAGGATGCTGTCGCGGCAGCAGACACCCGTGACTTTTCCCTGACATCCGTGACATGTGAAGAGCAGTTTTGTTCGTCATGATCATTCCCCCTGACCATAACTGAACCTCCCCGTATTGAGCATGTGGAACCATGGCAGACGGATGATGACGTCTCCACACCCTTGCACGATCATCATTGATGTCTAACGTGAATCAGGACATAACGTTAAACCAACTTGGGCGTCCACTGCGGGGCCTGTCTTGCATCCTTCCTGCGCCTCTATATCGGTGACGTACCATAATCGGCTGATTAGAGACTGTGAAACGCGCAGTTATTGCGTTCTCCCAGCCTGTGGCATTCCTATAACCCGGAGTCTCTCCTGTTCGTTCAGTCGTCTCATCGTTTCCAGAAGGGCATTGAGTGGCGGATGGTTCTCTAGGCAAACTGTTATAGTCATTCATGCATAAAAAGTACGTGCACATCAGGAATTGAACGTGCCAGGCAAGATGCGATTTTTCCTGACCAGCCCCTAGTGTATTCGAGTGCCTATTGTTTGGATTATGTGTCTTTAACAGCAGCACACAATCATAATCCCAAAAGACTTGTCTCTATCATATTACAAAGGCTTACCAAACTCCAAACTCTGTTGTTGCTGGTCAGATCAATTTCAATATCCCCTACTTTTTGCGGGTAGTGAATGAAGTAGTCTTGAAGGTCAGGATACGGATAGGATGCCCTTTGGATCCGGATCCGGGGGGCAGTCCGCCTATTGGTAACCCCGTGCGTATCTAAAATAAATGTTTTATTTAAACTGTAACCTTTATTCAAGGTAGTACGGTATCAATACTGCTTGGTAACACCAACACAGAGACATGAATCAATATAAACTATGTATTATGTGTTGAGAACGCGGAAATGACGCATTTTGTCACTTTATAACATAACATTACAGAATTCAAATGTTACCATGCGCACATGCGCTGTAAACAACCTCGTTCATACAATATACAATTGTGTCAATATTTGCATTAGTGCTGTTATCGTGAGTAAATATACGGTAACAATAGACATGTAGTGCTGATGTGTATCCTAGTCTTACACATGGATATAATCTATAACAGTCAAATCATATGGCCTGGGGAGTCGTATTAATATACTTGAACTCGAGGTTGTTCAACGTTTGATCACAAAGTACACAGGTGACCTTTTCAAGTTAAATCGTCGATTTTTCCCACGAGACCTGTCAACTTTCATCTACATATATGATGAGCAACATTTTTTCGTAGATCTTAATTATTAGTATATTAAGTATTTCTTCCTTTGGAAACTGTTGCAGCTTGTAACTGAAAACGAGTTTCATTTTTGTGCACATTATTTAGATAAGTATACTGACGTTGAAAAGAAACGATACAAATTAAAATGTGTCAATCTCTTTCCAAGCCCATACGCCCTTGTGTCATAGTTCATCAAATCCCTGAGGCGTCATATATTATAATTCAGCCTACTCATGCTAAACATTTCTTGAATCCATATCTCTTACATAACATACGTGTGGTTTCATTTGGTCGTATTTCAAAGTCTTTCTTTTGGACTTCAGTACAGTGAGATTAACTAGGTTTGAGGCATGACAGAGTAATTAAATCAGCAGAATTTCTGCACTGTTATTGATCGCGAAGTAATTAACCATGCCAAATTAACCATGGATGATGTAATGTATCTGAGAGAAGAAAACCATTCCCAAGTAAATATTAAAGTGGACTATGGCCACATGTCGCTATAACCGGATAAAATATACATTGATGGTAGTGAACAAAGGAATATTTCTTTAACCCTCTGGATAATTGCTAAATTACTAACCACGTACATTGTAAAGGATTTGCAGGGCCTGGGGGTGCGCAACTAACTTCTAATCATAGGCGCATTGGGCGGGGAGGGCAGCCCCATCCCCAACTTTTGGGCAAAAACGCTCAGGATCCGCATCACAGCAGAGTGAAAATCTCTTCATTGTTTTCTTTTCTCTTTTTGGTTTAACCCCGTGGGGCTTCCGGGGACTGACGTGGTGTCACTTGGATAGACTAGGGCCTCAGTAACCCAATGCTTGTCGTATAAGGCGACTAAAATGGGGATCTTTTGCTTTCTCTTTCTTACTATCG
>JAUELE010223895.1:0-12650 GCA_031471655.1 Diodora aspera | reverse complement strand
ACACCGCCTTTAAATCTGAACTCAAAACTCACTTGTTTCTACAGGCCTTCTAGAACTCCTTTTTGTCTTTATTTTAATAACTGTGCGCTTTGAGCATGGAAAATGCGGGATACAAGAACACTATTATTATTATATTATTATTATTTTCCTGGGGAACGAGCCCCCGGACAGCACTAAATTTTTTCCTGACCCATGCTGTCCCCCCCCCCCCCCCTTTACACAAATTCTGGACCCGCCCCTGTTTACTCACAGGTTTCTTTTTCTATAAACATATTTAGTAAGAACTACAGATAAGCTTTTGCGTCATTTCGGTATTTACCCCTCAGATTTTCAGATAATTGCGTATTCAAACTTTCATTTGTGTTACATCGATGTTTTACTCCTAGGAATATTTTGCAATTACAGTTTAATATCAGTTTAAAATTTCGCCTTGTTGATGCTGCGATTCAGCTGTGCGCAAAAATATAGGGTAGGGTGGGACAAAACATACCCCCCAAGGAAAATCGTTCGAGAAATAAGATCTATTTGAGTTTAGTAAACTGTTTTATCAATTCAGGCAATTGTGTTTTATCAAAGTATCTAACTTGTTTATGTCTGAGTGATAATCATTTTGAGTAAACTGCAAATTAAAAAATTCTTTCGGGGCGCTTTGCCCTTGCCCATGGATGAGGGGTAAAAGGCCCAGTAGTAAGCGTTTTGTCCCAAATTCACATAATCTGTTTCCAAACCATGTTTGTACACCAGATTACCGAATCTCACCGAAGTCAATTAATCTAACTCATAAGAGCTCTCCCATTGCAGACAACAACACTCTTAACCTCTCGGATAACCTTTATTTCAACAACAAGGGCTCTGAAATAAGTGAAATGTAATGAAGACTTGTAAGTTGTATAAACTCAAATTTTCGGCATTACTTGCATTAGGCAAGGGAATCACTTGTAGCCTTGCTCTCACCCACAAAGCGCTGCCCCTAAACTGTGGAACAATCTTCCGTTACACATCCGATCCTGTGACAGTGATCTATTTAAACTAGTGATCAGGTGCGTGAAACTAGTGATCAAGAGCGTGAAACTAGTGATCAGGAACATGAAACATAACGTCAGTCAGAATCCTCCGACTTCCAGTTAGGGCATACAAACATAGGGTCAACAGCAGTGCACTCGCCATGTGCCCATTTTAAGCAAACGATGCACTGCATTCTTTCCTCGCCAGCACGGCTGGAAGCAAAAGGTTCCGTACATATCAAACAGGGCCAATCTTCGTCACTGGTTTCCTCTCGCTTTTGAGCGTGACACTTTGATGTGTTTGACTGTTTTCCTTTGAGATTGTTCCTGAATTCAAGGTTCCCTGTTCTTTTAGTTTTACAAGCTGCTTTTCCTCTTGCTGACCTTTTTTCTCATTCAGCTTTAAATGGTGATGAGGTCAATACTGTGGCAGATTCTTTTCTTTTCCGTGCCCGTTTTTCACATAGCTTTGGAGGTGGCGAAAGCGTACGCATTAGACTGTATGTTGGAGGAGTGAGCTTGATCTACAGTCTCCTGGCGTACGAATGTAGGTTGTCTATCAGCATGTTGTGTTTCTGCAGAACAAGGACCTGCAGCTTCGTTGATTTGCAGTGAGGATTGTCTGGAGGTCTGAGTATCAGTGGAACTGCTGGAAACATGTACTTCAACATGAACAACCTGTCTGTTTGGATCTCCCTGTTTGTTCTGATTATTTATAAGAGTGTCATCTAATTCATCTGCTGTGATGTCATCAATATAAGGTGTGTCTGTTTCTACTGAAGTATGACCACTGCCCTTTTCTGCAACATCAGTTGGCTCTTCCCGTACCGTCTGATTGCACCCCGTTGGCTGGTCCTCATCTGTAACTTCAGAGGCAACGAAGTCCTCATTTACAAAAACATTTGCATTATAGGGCCACATACCACACTTCAAATCCATGTACTGCTTTTTCTGGATTGGCAGATTTGAGAAATGATTTGGCAAACAAAGCTGCCATGTCATCGCAAGTGATACGCTTTCCAGGATGAGCCACCATCCAACTGTCAGCCTGTGAGTTGTAGGCGCTCTTTAATGACTTGAAATATGTTCTGTCCAAAGACTGCATCCTGTGGGTACAGTAGGGTGGAAGAGTTATGAGATGTACGACATGCTCCCGAGCGAAGAGTATTGCAGCAAGACTCTTGTGGCTGTGGTGGCCATCAAGAATAACTATATGAGGATGTTCCTTGGATCAGTTAGTGAATCTGACGAAGTGCTCTAGCCACTTCACAAAGAGATCTGAATCAGTCCAACCTCTTGGACTGCAATAGCCAACAGATTGAGGCGGTGCGCCATTCATCAAACTTTCAACCATTCGTTTACGTGGGAATATGAACATTGGTGGAGGGATACACTCCTGCCGCACTCATAGCACAGATGACTATTACAGTCGTCCCTCTTTCACCGCTTGTCACTTTGCCAACCTGACGAACACCTTTGGTTGAACGGTTTTATGGAGCCTCTGAACATTTTTTATCCCTGTTTCATCCATATTCCAGACACGGTTGGGAAGGATATCTGGAATAGCCGACAGTAACTGTTTGTACACATAAACAAACTCCTGAACTTTGGGTCTGTTAAAACCAACTGCTCGGGAGATGTTGGCCATTCGGGCTCTCTTAATGGACAAGTGCGGGTGTCGGATAAAGAATCCTCTCAGCCAGTTCTTTCCTGCTATTCTATGTTCTTTATTGGATGGATGTGCAGTGCCAGTGCGTTCAGCAATTTCAAAAGCCAGTTTTCGGACATCTTATGCCGTGAGACCATACAGTCGTCTCTCCATAAATTGAATATATTCAGCAAGTTCGAGTTCGACATTGTTGGGAAGAACTTGCCGGTGTCGACCCAGGTTTACTGAACCGGGATCACTGACCACTTTGTCTCTGTGTCGTCGCAAGATGCGAGCTGGAACTCCAAAGGTTTTGCTTGCACGCATGAGGGGCATCCCATCTTTGACAGCCTGTAACGCTGAGTTTAGGCCTTCATTCCCGTAATCTCCTCTATTTGTTTTGTTCTGGTACTTTCTAACCATCCTCATCTGAAATTGTGAACAGACGTTAAAGGGACATAATCAAAGTTGCAGGTACGCAAACGATGTTCAGAGTGTGTCTTTCTGTTGACAGAGTAATATAATACCGTGCTGTATTTGTTTCCGATGTTTTACACAAAAATGCACACACATATAGAGCTACTTTTGTCTCGCGTATTGCCGCTATTGCGCACTGCATTCGGAAGTTTGTATACGTATATAAGCAAACATTGAACTGGCTAAAACGGTGATACGCCAAAACGATGACATGCGATGGAAGGAAATGGCCACAATTAGACGAAACGGGGAAAGATATTTGGTCCAAACGGTGACAATTTTTGGATACAACGGTGACAACAAAAGATATATATATCCATCGATCATTACACTGAAGTGTCCGTAGATTTTCGCCCAGTTTGGCGTGGTACCGTTTTGGCATGTCACCACTTTAGCTAGATCCGTTGACGAGTTCGTGCGCAACCAGTGGTGATAGTCAATCCCGATCAGTCCTGCGGTTTTCGTTCGATAAAACATATTTTCGTTCGATAAAAAGGTATCTAACAATCTATGAGAACTCTTCCAATGTCAGGTTTACAATCGCCGAAGATTCTTTGTTACAATAAGAGCGAATGGTATGTATTTTAGGTTTTTGACCGATTATCCAGACGCAACTTTGATTATGTCCCTTTAACTTAACAGTTTATATTTTATAACTTATTAAGAACAAATTCCGACATATGTACCGCATCTAAATTTCATAGAGGTGTAATCGGAAACAGAACATTTTTTGGTTTGGCCTAAAGTTAATGTTTACCCATGGCACTAAACTAATAAAACATAATAAAACATACAGAACCTGGTTAAACTAGCCAGGACATACAGAAGAAAAAACCCTCTACAGAAGAAGACATTTTTATGGACATTCTTTTTTCTAACAAATACACCATTGTAGCAAAGGGCTCTTGTAGCGCGTGACCACTATGTAAGAATATGTAATCCCAAGTAAAAGAAATTATTCTGAATCGGATTTGATCAGCATCACTGAATATCTCGCTACCATATCGACGTGGGAGCCGTTACAATTACGTATCAGGGGGCACTGAATGTTTAAATGTAGAATATCCATCTGGTGAACATGTTCCTGTATAGCGAAACGTCGTTGGCTGAAAGATCTACACCACCGATCTCTAGTTCCCAGGTTCGAATTCGAAAGGAAGACAGTAGTAGAATAGCTACTTTCCAAGAAAATATAATCCCAATAAAAAAATTACGTTGGAAATGCTACTTCTATTACTAATATTGCCCCAAAAATCCATGTTCTGCAGTTCTTTTCTTTTCGTTACATTGACGGATGCTCTGACACAAAACCTTCACCCATCCCTTGCTCGCGATCTGTCATGCCTTGAGTTAAGAAGTACACGTGAATATCTAACGGAACTGCGCTATAAGCCACGCATATTCGTCACAATTATCAATCATAAAGCGGGGGATCAATAATAGCCTCATTTACTCTACCATTACACGGAGTTCAATGCAGGGTTCTTGATATCTGACCGCCATCGTGTTCAATTAGTTCATCTTTGACTACGACGCTTGATAACGCTTTGATGAATAGGTCAGGGAGATTTCCGGGTCGTTGAATAGGACCCCTGGTTACAGACAGGGTGAGTGGGTGAATGAGTTAGTAGGTGTTTACGAGGGTGTGTGAGTGAGCGAATTAGCGAGCGAGTAAATGAACATGCGGGAGCGAGTTAAGTGGGTGAATGAATTGCTCAGTGTGTGTATGATTAAACGAATGAGTGAAATAATGAAATATTCAGTGACATATTCAGTGGGTTCGAATCTCGGACGAGTCTCAACCCTCAAACAATAGCAGAATAACCACTTTTGTGCAGCCCCGGTGGCTGAGTGGTCTACGTCTCTTATCTTTGATGCTGGCGATGGGTACCTGACCCTGAGATCACAGGTTCGAATCTAGAACTTGACTCAACCCCACAACGGTAACAGAATCGCCACCTTTCAAGGAAATGTGATACCAAATAAATCAAATGATATTGCAGTGAAATAATGGACGAGTGCATTGATGGGTGAGCAACGGGTGTCTAGAGTAATTGTTAGTGTTGTAAGAGAGAAAGTCAAAGGGTCATTCTGCAAGTGAATGAGTGATCCGACTGGAGGCTGACCCACAGAATGGACGGGCGAGCAAAAGAATTGGTGACAGCTTAAATAATTTTTGAGTTTTGAGTAATTGAGCATGTTATTGACTGAATAAACGAATGAGTGAATGTTTTATCAAATCATCCATTACTCACTTTTTATTTGATATACATTAGATAATAGATACACGCTACAGATTTCGAAACGTATTTTCAGGCAGATTTTAACTTGCCAAGCTTATCAAGTACGTTACAGGTGATTGGCTTCCCTTAACCGCAACTAATTTACTGAGTGTTTTCACATTTAGTATATCGGTATCCTTCGTTTTATGCACTCATGACCGCCTATAAACCTCGTTTCCACAAGAAGATTGCAAGTACTGTACATATTTACTGTTCCTTTTCCCAGTAAACCCTCCTCTCTGTTTTGCAGGTAAACATTCTCTTTATTGGAGTTTCCATCTTAACCCTGAAGAAAGCCCATAAACCCATTCACTTTTGACCTTTAACCTCTACACTTAGTGGTCCTCACTGGCCACCCAACTTAAGTTACTTCTTCTACAGTATTACAGTTATCTTTTCCTTTTGAAGATCAACAGTTTCATTAACAGTTCACAGAACCATGGTCTTATTCGTCACTTACTCGTCTTATAGTGACTAATTAGACAATGTAGAATGTAGTAATTTCTATTATTAGTATTATGGTTTTATTGTAAGACTAACTTACTATTTCGGCAGTCATTCCTGTTATTAACTGTTGCTGTTTTATTTTACCCTCCTTATAATCTAACTTATATCTAGCTGTTGATTAAACTTTTTATCCCATGCAGAAGAGATCGCTGGCATATACACTGCCGGGCAAAAGATACGAAATCAACATTTTGAAGGACTACTGAAAAAATTCACAATTACGTTGGATATGCAAGAGATATCCTTTCGAGATTAAGAAGTTTTATCAACGACATGATGTCAATTAAATTACACTCGTTGAAATCCAAGCATCCTTTTGATCAGCTATGACAGAAAGGAAAATAACTGAAATCATTTGGTATCGTTTCTTTTGCCCGGCAGTGTATATTCCACATTCAACAGTTATCTATATTCAATGCAACATATATAGGCAATTAACGTCAATTATTATCATACACACAGGTATACATGCATGACCGCTAGTAGCATAAAACATTGCAAGTTACCATTGAAAATGTATCCCATCCACAAGGTCGTCTATAACAAGAACTGTTTATATCCGTCCAATTTTTACCCGACGCTCCTCAAAAGCAAACACTGATGATAACCCACTCACGTGTTCTGCATACAGGACAATTATTCTTACCCTATCAGCATTCCCGCATATACAGGGCACGCGGAGATGTGTCAACAGTATGTTGCAACAAGTACACCTAAAACTGTAAATCAAGCGGTTGAACGGCCATGGCTCGGAATTGTCAGTAAGGTCATTATTATAGTGATTTAACGTTGAACTCTTTATAAATGCAATAGCTGATATAGAAACATCCGTAAGCTATAGAAACACACATGTTTGCGTCATAATATATCAAATAGACTGCTCGAAAGAAGTTTAGGATCAAACAGTGACGACAGTATTTTATTAACAAGAATCAGTGCATCCGAGACCTACATGATAGCGTGTTGGCACACATGTCACGTGTCAATGTGCGCATGTTAAAGTGACAATCATGGACAACTTGCGGCATGTGCAAATGCTGCATGTGCCGATACATCATAAATTTCAGATTTTGAGGAACATTTCAGGTGGAACGAGTTTTCTAAAAATTTAGTAAGCATCAAAGTCTCATCCAGGCTTAGAAGGTAATTGGCAAATTGTCAGTAGTAACAATATTGCATGAAAACACCCTTTCTATAAAATATTCTCGCATGACTAGTCTCAGTGTAGCATGCAGGTATATTACTACAGATATAACGGTGCCTGAGCCCTTGTTGTCGTTGACAACATTGTCGTCAACATCAAAAGAAGCCATTTTGTAAATATTTGTTCACGTGATCAGATGAAAGTAGTTCCATTTCCGGTAACCTCAGTTGCATATATAATAATGCACTCGTGTAATAAGTGTTTATATGTGATGAGCTTATCTAAGGATATCACGCATAGTTATATGATAAATTTGTTTATGCAACTAACATATTTTGTTTTTAGAACGCACACATTTGAAAGCAGTAGGCTACACAAAATTATACCTGAATCTCAATCTTTGCCAGTATAACCAAACACGGATATTACACTTTCTCTGGGTCCAAATCTTGTATATTATATACCGTTGAATTGTAAGCGAATGAATGAATAAAATGTTCTTAAAAACCCAATGATTAAATCAATCCATCCATCCATCTAGAAGTCAATGAATAAACAAATCATTTCTGACAAAGACTGTAAATCAATCTCATGCATAATCTGCAGGGGCGTCGGGTCTTACAGGTATCTGAAATGAAAACAATAGAAGGCAAAGTTGTTAAATTGTAGAAGTGATTAAATGAATGGAGAAACTATCATAGTGATATAGCTGAAAGAGTACTGTAAGCTCTGCAATAATATGGCTAGCTGAAAGAGTATTGTGCATAGGATTCGCAGTGACATAGGCTACTAGTATTCACACGTCAATTGTAAGCTCTTGCAGTGTTATAGCTGAAAGACTATTGCAAGTGTTGCATATAAATACTCGAAAGACTACTGTAAGCACTGTAATATCAGAAGATAATTATAAGTACTGTTCTCAAGAGTACTACTGTAAAACAGTATCTGCATGCGCGCTCGTGTTTGGAGTCTATGCAATAGTGCCATAGGCCATGTGTCCAAAGGTACAAAATAGACTCTTGTCTTGAATGGGAAGCTGGTCGCCACACCGAAAAAGCAGCGCACATGAGCACAGAAAGCAGAAAAAGCGATCAATTAGTGACAATCACTAAGGTCCAATCTGTTGTACATTTTGTTTACGAATGTTATGTGGGGGAGCGCTGTCTAATGACGATAGGGGACGCCCATCCAGTAAAGTGTGACTACATGTCAGACGATAGTTAACAATGATAATTAATACTGATACTGAATGTGGGCTTATGTCACTTAAAATATAATAAATAGTAACAGTACAGCACAAAGTGCATTCTACAAAGTAGAACTAGATGTGGCGACCAGTTCGATGTACCCCGTTGTTTGCATGTTAATTTTTACCCCCCCCCCCCCCCCCGACACACACAAATCCTGGCTTCGCCCCTGATCCTACATGTTGCATAAATGACTGGACAACGCAGTTGCTTCAACAGAAAGTCCTTTAATAATTCTTTCCGCTACAGACATACTAGTCGATAACATTAGATTTACATACCTGTAAGCTGTAAGTAGCTAAGCGATAAAGTGCCCTACACTACATCCCCTCCTTTAGACCAGAGAATCTCTTCAGAAAACACTGACTTAATTCCTGAGACCGAAACAAGTAAAACAACACCTTTAACAAATCCAGTATAGTCACTAAATCACGTTCATGATCTGAAAATAAAGAACATAATTTGCACCCTATCCAGCACATAATACCCTGAAATATATCGCGCAGCATTAACTGCAAGTAAAGAATGCAATTGTGACTATTTGATGATTTCACTTCTCGCCCAAATTTGGTTGTGACGGCGCTCTGTTCTACCGTGTAAGATAGAATGTCTTTCGTGAAATATGTTGTCTCCCCCTCCCCCCGCTCTCCGTTGACAAATTATGAATCCGTCCCTAACCGTTCATGGTCGATGTTACTGACAGTGACTTGGAACTGGTTATTTCCAGATCATATGGAGCAAACACCTTCTCTTAAGGTCCACAAATGCTTTGGTTCGTTTTCTTCGAAGCTACTCCCATCAGACCCTTCAGTTACGTACGAAGATCAGTTACTGAGATCCACACGTCCTCTGACTGCTTCATGGCGGTATCCTCAGCATTCAAGAGGAGAAACTCTTTACAACCTGTCCTATCACTATAGAACTCCTGCTTCTTTTGTCTGAACTTGTACCGTTCATCCGCATCCACTGGATGATCATGGTTTAGCAATGGTGCTGATGTAGGATGAGTTTCTTTTTACAAACGTGCACACCCCAACCGACAAACCCGCTTAGTCAGCGTATTTCCAAATGCCAGCAATGCATGCGACCCTTTTGCTATTAGTCTTTTGACAGTTTGGACAGTTATCACAACTTCTTCATGACTTTTTGCAAATGCCTATATTATATGACTATTTTTGCCCTTAATAATGAAATTTATAGGTCATGTCCCACCACCGCAATGGCAGGTGCCCACTGCGACGTAAAACACTATTTCACTCACTCATGCTTCCAGTTCATCAGTTGTTTCGCTGCGCCTTGATATAGTCCACTCCACAATGATGTAATTTCTCAAATGTTTCAATAAGTTGAAAAAATACTTGATTCTGTTCGTCTGGTTAAATTTCCCCCTCCTCCTCCTTCATATGTGCCTCCAGTACATCGTTATATTTCCTGCCAAATACAAACGTTGCGGGATCTTGTTCCGGCGTTCTCATTTCCGGTGGATTGTATCCACGGATATATCTGCACCCAGCAAGGTCCCGCCAGACACCTTCTGATTTACCGTCGCCATTATCGTCTGCTCCAGAATTAACCTCATTCAGATTTAGATTCGGAACTTGATGTCCTGTTGGAATCGACTCCTCTCCTGTTTCCTCGTTGTAGAAAGTGACATTCACACCAACTTGTTTCTTTAACAATTTACGAAGATTTGGTTTACTATTCCTCCTAGGGAAGCTTGTTTGTTTGCTTGTAATGCCGTCATCATTTAGTTTCTTTGAATTTGCTGAGGTACTCCGTTCGCTTAAACTTTTCAGTTCCGAGTCATTAATGGGTAAAGAAGCTCGCCTGGACGTTCGCCTCGATGACGTTGCACTTGATACGGGAGACGATAAACCTTCCTTTCCTTTTGAACTCACAATTCCGATTGATTCCACACCTGCAACTGTTCCCCTACGTTTCGATAGTTGATTAGATTCACTCCCCGTAGAGCTTCCTACCTGTAAAGTTGACTGGAGGATTTTGTTCCACCTTTCGTCTGGAGTCTCAGTTGACAATCTGAAAGCCTTACTCATCAGTTGTTGAATTTCGCTGACGTCGCGCCCCCCTAACGCCATGGGTTCTGACTGACGTCTGCTCGTCAGACGAGACTTCTGTTGTGTTCCCGAGCCTGTTCTTGTGAACTCTGGAGGAGTTCGAGTCCCACGTGCGCCGGGAGTAGGAAGGGAAACAGACTTAGATGTTTTACCATGTCCCACACTCTCTTGATGTCGTCTGCTTTGTCGGAGAATGTCATGATCTGAAAGGATAAATTTTGAAGTAAGGCGTTGCAGGTTTTTTTTACATTTTGTCAAACATGACGATTTTAATACTTTCTATATTCGAGGAATTGCGGTACCATGGGACTGCCAAACCAAACCTCGGGATTCACATGAGCTGTGGCTGTTAATGTGTGGCCAGTGCCCAAAATGTAAATATCTGCAAGTTTGGCAGCTTCCAAGCATCTGAAGTTCTTAAACAAGCAAAGTATGATGTACTCCAATTTCCAAATCATCTATATTGATATCACAAGGCAAACAGAAAGAACCAAATGGCACCGGTCATAGGCACTGCTGGTAAACAAAACTGATGTGATAATATAATTTACAGTTGCCAATACAATTTATATCAGAAGATTCGTCTTAATGATCACCAAATTAAATATCCTCTTCTTTTTGGTATAGTATATTTAATAAGTATACCGATTAAAGATCTTGAAATCGTCTAAGTTTAACAAATAAATAATTTGTGAAGGAGAGATTGATTGAATGTGTCACATAATGTATGATACGTTGTCAAACAAGATGACACTTTCGCCTTCAGCCATTTCTGGTCTTCGCACTTGACTCGTGTTTACTTTAACAGCGGAGGACAACAGCAAAGGGAATATTGCAGGCAATCCGACGAATGGAAATCAATACACGGTCAATTATATCGAACTATGAGGACGTACAATAACAAGCAACATAGCATAGCGCGGTCTGCTTGGTCTACACGTTTATCGGTGGCAGCGGTGTTGTGACGCTTTTATTATTTGAAGTGTCCAGTGGCCAACAGCGGAGATGAAATAGGAAATGTTTATTTACAGACATAATGACTGCACGTGTAGAAGTTCACGAGTACTAGTGTTTATCTCACAATATAGCTTAAAATAGAAAATCTAACTTCAAATTCAAACCGATCCATCTCTTGATACCATAACGTAACGTGTCGCTGGAAAGCTTATGGATATGCATTGCACGTTTGCTCTAAACAGGGCTCAAATATTTGAATAGTACAGGGTAGGCATACACGTTTTTGTTTCTTTAAAAATAACATTAAACAGGACCATTTCTTAAAATACATGTACATACTTAAATATATAGTTTCTATTGACATGTGCTCGTACTTTAGTTCATATTCCATGATTAGGTAGTTAATAAAACTGAGTGTTATGTGACTGTTATTGGACTAGTCTTGATAAGTATCTAGTGAGATCGATTTGGACAGGTGAGATAAATAACTTATAACTTATAAGTGGCACGTTTCTGAAAGTTTTTTCATCTCGGAGAGGACTCACTCTTAATGGACATCTGATGTTGACTCTACCAAAGGCAGAGGAAGCAATTTCCAGGGGGATGGGGAGAGAGGGAGGGGGCATAGAGTGACAAAAAGGCTCCTGAAGAAATGCTATGAAACCTATACTGTCTAAACCAACGGGACTGATATAATGGCTGGTCCTCTTGAAATCATTCAACTTCGAAATGGCAGCCCACTTCATAACGTTATTATCTACGTATCCTGGGTTTGAAGACGAAGCTAAAATTGATTTCAACTATGATCGTTTTGTGGACTTGGACCTTGCCTCAACATAGCAATGGGGATTAAGGAGACCATTTCTAAACTCATTCGGAAAAACTCGGCAATATTCGACAAAGCGTTATTGACTTCCACTTAGAGCAATGCTAAAAGCCGGACTTACACACTCACATATATTGATCGCAGTTTTAGTGCATTAAAATATGAGAATGACCGATTGATTAGGACTGTCCCATGGGCCATAATAATGATTTCTGAAAGAAAGCGTGTTCTACCAGGGAGTTTCTACATATATATAGTATATAGAAACTCCCTGGTTCTACATAGCATCACAACAGTGTGATACCTCACCGAATTTCTGAAATTGATCTCGAGGAGGCACATGCTCCCGGTTCACTCCCAAAAGAACTACACGCCAACAGAACTACGTCCAATAAGAACTACAGGGATTAATTAAGTGGACAGGCTCACCCCACATACGATAATGAGCACAGCCCGTTAGCTTGCACAAAAGAGCTACAGTAT
>JAUELE010223894.1:0-21589 GCA_031471655.1 Diodora aspera | reverse complement strand
GTAATATATGGAAGCGCTTTGAGTCTACTGTTAGGTGGAGATACCGCGCTATAAAAGAACTATCCATTATTATTATAAGTCACAATTATTGCATGTAAACACCCTTTCTAAAAGTATTCTCATATGACAAGTTCCGGCAAAATTCCAAACAACAAACTCGATTATATCAGTTTACGCTTATATCAGGCTTGACTCCTAACTTCGTTTTGAGCAGTATATATACGTAGCATACAGGGTGTGAATTTTGGCAGTTCCAGTCATTGCTAACATCAAGTGTCCGATAACTTGAATAAGTGGTATGATGTTGTTTAACTCAACTCAACGAGATAACAAACTTGGCCCACAGAGATAAGACAAACGTGCATACCTCACTTGCTCCATCAACGTTGTCGTCGAAAGACTGGTATATTGCAATTTATCATTAATGGAGGTCCTGCACACATTTAACATATTGCGGCTGTATTTGACAGCACACAAGAATATACTACCATTCACTTCAATCTAAAAAAATAAATAATCAACACAATATCAGGTGTAGAAGTTCTATGTCATACAATCCGTATTCATGGCCCACTTGAATTTCGGAGACACCCGCTTGTCACGTAACAGTTCATTCCGGACAATCAAAGTATTCGTTTGTTGCTGTACCAAAACTAGCGGAATTTCCATTCGTAGCTACTTGTCTCTTTCTGTGACCCGGAAGAGGTTTCGTAACCCTACGGAAGGCCGCCATACCGGATATCCGTTTTGCACATGACAGAAAATCAATCGGAATGCGTTTTGCGAACATATTTAGAAGCGATACGATCAAATAGTTAATTTACTTTATTTTCTTAGGATAGTGCATTTATAACATCAACGTAATGATCTGTTACTTCTGTGAGTTGATTATTTTGGGGACATCAATAACAGCGCTTTCAATGAATGTTATCACCTATATTTAAAGATGCGTATAAATAACAATAATATAATTTAGAGTTATCTTTCCTTGACAGTAGTCTCGGAAGTAGGTTTCTTCTTCTAGACTGCATGAGGCCGGTTTTGTCAAAACATGTTCCATATTGGCATGAGTTGTTTATCCCAACACCGATATGCGACTTTATCGACGTGATTTCGTATTTTGACAAAGGTACTCTAAGATGAAATTAACTGTCGTCGCCTAATGTGATGTGTGCATCCTGTTAACCTAATGTTTCAATTTAAGCTTTCCAATGTTTAGTCTCAATCCTGGCTCCTCAATAATTATGTATGTCATTGGCGAGACTAAAAGCTAGTATCATCGAAATAGGGTAGCAGGAGAAAGTATTAGTTCTCTGTGAATGTCCGCTTTCCTGGGACTTGGATCTGTCCCAGGTTGGGGTAGCATAACAGTCAGTAGTCAATGTCTTGACTCTGGGTCTTTATGCTTGTTCATTGTCGAATGTAAATCGAGATCGTTTCCATGAACTTGATCTTGGTGTTTAGCAGAAGTTCAGCAAGCCAGATGGTCAGGTTTCATATCGTTAATGTATAAGGCCTTCCTATGGAGAATAATTTCTCCAGAAACAAATGTAGCCATATTTATCTCTGCGGTTTGCCATGATCCGCCATCACACTCAACAAACTGAGACTTTGTCAAAATGTATTGGATCGTGACTCCATCAGGGGCGATGCAGGATTTGTGTGAAAGGGGGTAGGGGGCACACAGCATATTTCATCAAATATATCATGTTTTGTAGAGGGTCCGGTACAATTTGAAAAATCACCATGCACAATGGTGCAATCGCAGCTCATTTCACGACTTTGGGGTGATGTGGTGCTGACATATATGCTTTAAAAGGCGAGCATAAGGGGGCAGGGGACACGTGCCCCCAGTGCCCCCCCCCCACCCCTGGATCTGTGCTTGACCATCGAATATTGGATTTTCAACTTTCCATGTAGTGGACCTCACGGATGCATGTGTGGCACCGTTGCACTCATGTAATATGACATTTGCAGCTAGTTAATAGCCTTGCATCGACTTTGTCAAGACTCGAAGAGAATACTCTTCCAAGAATACATTTCCTTTTCAAGTTGTGCCTTGAACAAGAGACAGGGCAAAGCAGAGGAAGGTGATTCGTGCTGTGGAAATACAATATGCTATTCTAGCTGTGTCCGCGACAGGCTTAAAGTTGGATACGTGGTAAAACTCTGTGTTTGTTTTCAAAAAGAAAACTCATGGCACGATGAATATACATATGATTATTGTACATACCACGAAAGTTGGTCGGTTTTACAGCCATTTGAATAGCCGCATTTATTTTAAGATCCCCATACCATAAAATAGAACCAAAATGCGTTCCGAACTTTCCTACAGAATCTTGAAAATATTCGTAAACCTTCGGAAACGTTACACTTGCAAATAAATGCATTCGGCTCATATTCAGAAAGCATTCGAAAGTCGACGGAACATTCTTTGGTAATCTCTCAGAGAAAGGTTTGGAATGGGGCTGACTATTTGCAAGTAGAAAATAAATCCGTCGGCATCTGCCGGGATTAAGGGACTACGGCGTTATATAATGAGACACATGCTCTTACAAGGTATGATTTACAGTTTAAGTTATTTATTTAACACATAAAGCACCAGCCTTATTTTGGCGTTCGTGAGCACGTATCCAACTTTAAACTAAGTAAACTAATAACGTATGATGAAGTTCAGTTCTCTCAGTATGCCTTTACGGAGGGTGTTGCAATGCCGACGTTCTAGGTCAAGATCAAGTTGGAGTCAAGGACAAGCAACGAATGATCAATACTTCGAGGTTTAATAATTAAATATCGAATAAAATAAAGTTAATATTTACACCGAGGAGGTACAAAGGTAGAAGGGTAGTAATACTGTTAGCCACTGCTTTATCAACAACAAATGTCCACTGAGCAGTAGTTAAGATACACACCGCTAGGTGTCGCCACCTACCTACGTCAGTAGCAGTGACGCAACAGGTCAGCTGCATATTCTAACCAGATCGGTGTCCGTTTCAGTAGAGACAAAAAAGTGACATGTGATCCCATTTTTCTAAAATATGCAACTAAATATGTCGATCTCTGGACTCAACGTTCAGAATCCTCGTTGGAGAAGTAACTGCAAAGCGTCACGTGGTAGATCGACACGAAAAACAAGTTAACTGTACAATGTTTGTTGCTGTTGTTGCCATGACAAAACGTGCAGTAGGTACACAGAACACAGTAGAAATCACGTTTCTCTACGTAGTAGTTTCAAACCAGCGAAGAACACAAAAATGTACAACGTTGGCCGTCATGGCGACTCACACACCTTCCGGTGACGTAATACGCAGTCTGTAGATGAAGAGGTAGAATTAAGAAGGAGGGATGTGACAAATTCCCGAAGTGACACATCCGACTCCTGTCACGAGTTCAGAGCATAGGCCCTGGACCTAGTTTCGTCATGTCCAGTAGATGAAAATACTGGTTTCTATTATACCCGTTACCCGTTCATATATAGTGCAACGTCTTTGGCGAAGTACACTGCCTTCACGGCGCAGTCAACGCAAGTGTTAAATCACATAATCACTACACCGACAGGGCAAACCATGTCCTGAGGCCTCTATTGCAGGGGATGACGAATGGCCGCAGTCCTGACGGCGTGCACAAGCTCCAGACTCTTCTCATGACGTCACAGTCACGCCGTCATGCAGTCACTTATGTTACCACACATGCTTCGTCTTGGCTCTTCTCAGGGTCGTGTTTCGTATACAGGGATCAAGGAAACTCGAAATTTCCTATCGTTTTCCAGTCAGTTTGTAGTTTGAGAAGTTGTCTACACTTATTGTTGGTATTACTGTTGGTGGTGAAGTTGTTCTTGAAGCTAGACATGTAATCTTTTGGACACTCTGGTTTCATTCTTTATCGCTCGACAAAGAGGACTGGGAGTTCGGGTCCTGTGGTCAGTTGTGTTCGAACTGTCGGTGTGATGTCGAACTTGTCGGTCTTCTGCAGACAGAACTTCTGTATAAGCTGCAAAACAATACAAAACAATTTAGAAACAAGGTTACCAAGTCACTGCCAATTAAACTTTACACAATGAAAATGCAGCAATCTAGGATTGTGTATCCCACCGTTTTAATGACCAGCAAGGTTTCACTGTACTATTGACCTGCTTTTCAGGCCGGCAACGATGTCTATAGAGAGTATAATCAGAATGATATCGTCGATTTGTCTGTCCGTACATCTTTCTTTATGTTCGTCCGTCAGTCCGTCCGTGTGAAATAATGACTGTTCCTTTCGCACTCAACACGAGTCAACCAAACTAAAAACTGTTAAATCTAATGCAGTTGTATTTAAACAGAAATTGATTACATACCTGAATTGTAGCAAGGTACATTTCTGTTTCTGCAATGCGCCGACCTGAAATTTAAACAACAACGGTAAGTACATGTATATGAAAATGTTTCCAAAGAAACAACACTCCAAGATTTGCTTACAGTGCCTGCATATCAGCGCGGTTCATATTCAACGTATACTCAAGTCAAACATCTCTTTATACGTTTCAAGAACAGAATATTGCAAAGTGTTTAATATCACAACATGGTGTAAACTGTGTCGGAAAAGCAAACACAGGGCGAACGATTTTCTTTACCTTTACATACCATTCAGCACAACCGGACCATCTGATACTTGCATATTCTTTAATGTCTAAAGTGACGTTCTTTAGTGCTCATAATCGACTAAATGTATCTTATAACATTATCTAGTGCAGGCAGAGCAGGTTAATGCAAAGGAGAAGACGATTGGCTGAGATATGAATTCACGTTTCAGTGCATTGACTTTATTGACATAACAGTCTAGTTGACAATGGAACGTTTGTGTGATTCAAAAGTCCAAAACTCACCGACACAGCTTCGTGCTCCGTAGCCAAACGGGATGGATGAAAACGGATGCCATTCCTTGGCTTCTTCTCGCAGCCACCTCTCAGGGACAAAGAGATCTGGGTTAGAGAATATCTTCTCGTCCCGAGACATCGTGTAATTGTTCAAGAGAATGCAAGTCTGAAATACAAGAAATACAATGTTAGTTTAACGTGAATTGATGGAGAGATGGACGAGGAAGAATGAATGGATGGATCGTGGAATGAAAAACATTTTTTCTATGGTTACGTTTTTGAATTATTATTAAAGATGCAATCGGATATTGATAATCAAAACATTTTATTTTCTGGAGAGCAAAATACATGTTTCCATTTTTGTATGTATGTCATCACATGATATTCAAGATATTATAGTTTAGCTTCAGGGATTAATTTCATATCGATTAGCACACAAATCTGATTGCAGATGGCAAGATACAAGATTCCTAAAGGTCAGTATACAATGATTTATCAGTCAACAAGGCCTCGAGCGGTTGTCTTTGTGGTGGTCCATGTTGATGAATCACCTGGTGCGCATGCTCACTGAAAGTGCGGGCGTACTCAGTATGCACTAAATATATATGACGTCATAAGTGGGACACTTACGCCTTTGGGTATGAGGTAATTGTCGATAGAGATGTCTTCTTGTGTAACCCGTGCGTTGATTGGAATTGGTGGGTACAGCCGCAGTGTCTCTTTGATGACTGCCTTCAAGTACGGCATGTTCTGTAAGTCGTCGTAGTCGGGAGTCCTGCCGCCAACAACGCGGTCAACCTCACCACGAAGCTTGTCTTGCACGTTACCGTTCTTTGCCAGAGAATATATCAAGAAAGAAAGTGAATTCGCCGCCTGAAAATAAACACACAAATATGTTGATCATGAACTGGTACCTTTGACCTGACTTCGTATGCGGTGCTCACACCATTACCTGGACTTTAACAATATGATTTACGTTGAAGTATCACTTTGAAATATGATGAGGTCACAGAAAAAGAGATTTCAAAATTGAGCTGAGACAAGTGCTTTCAACATTTGCGTTTTACACTGTCATATACAAGTTTCACATTTTCTTCTGAATCTGCGTATAAACCAGATAGCTGTTCCAATATTTACCGTATCAACTCCTCCAAGAAGGATCTCGGTGATGTTGTTGTTTATTTCTTCTTTAGACATCTTCTTGCCGGCCATCAGGTATGTCAGAAAGTCCACCCGTTCTCCTTCTTCCGGTTCACTCACAGCTAACCTACTCTCCACCTCCAGCATCTTTCTGCTAATGTGTTCTGTAGCTGCAAGCCAAAACAAACTGTAAGAACATTGCCCATTACCACTGTCTTTATTTGTAGCAAGAAGAACATCATGGTCTGTACTTTCAGGATCAAAATCCTAATCACCTTAAAACACCTCAAAATTTAATCTCAAATCTACATATGTAGATCATGGCATATTTGTCCAAAGTTGGCTATGTAGCAAATCAAAAATGAAACGGATTTCCTGCCAAATCAAATATTTTTGTAGTGTGCAGGTTTACGTTATCGGACCCATCGTAATGTTCGCCTACTTGCAAGAGCCGATACATGGGCGTTAACTATCAAGAGGCTTAAACTCTCATAGTTTTAGCCAGTTTACTCTTCACACAATACAGAAATATAAGAATGTATGCTTACTTATGTCATAGATGGTGTCCCATGCTCGTACATGTTCTCTCCAGGCCTTTGTTTTCAGAAGTTTGTGAACGTTAGCGAAGGCCACCAGCTGATGTCCCGTGAGAAACATCTTGGCCACTGAACTGATGAAATCCTGAACTCGCGGAGAGACGTCATTTTCCAAACATCCTAACCTCGTCTCCAATATAACCCACGTTAATGCTGAAATGATAACAATAATAATAATAATAATCATAATTTAATTTAAGTTTTATAAGTTTATTCCAACTCGTGTATCACTATGAGATCCGAGTCATCTGCACTGACCCAGTTTTGAATTCACTTGAAAGGATGTCCAAAGGTCATAACCTCTAAACAGTCATTACAGGATCAACGCAACAAAGCTTACTTCACTTAAATACAATTACAAAAGCTTGGTTCTTTGTGCGACAATTAAATCCCCCATTAAGTTCATATTCATCACTATTTGCTCGACAACCCGTTAATCCTTAAATTCGTCTGTAAGCCAGTTCACCGGGATAAATGATTTTTGTCACTTTTGTAATGTCATCTCTATCGGTTCTGATGTATCCGTTTACTCTGGTCATTTGTTCAAGTGACATTTGTGGCACTGAGAATGGGTACCAACGTAAGCTGCCTTTACCAACAACTTCATCTGCCAGTGATTAATAACGGGAAGAAGACAATTGCGCGGATTAGCAAGGATTTGTCACAGGTCACAGTGTTTACCTGGAATCTATGATTAATTCTCATTGTTCCGATTCTCAGGGTGTTAAGGTACGCCTGACGTAGCAAGTTGTTTTAGTCTGGTTCGAAGATGGACGGGAAACAGCGAAGATGATATTTTAAAGATCTGACGAAAGCTAACCTAAAGCATTCTGTTTCAGGACAGTTCGTAAATTAGTATAACTTGAACTATGTGAAAAATGTGTAAGTATTTTCTTCAAGGCCTCAAATTTTGGTTCATCCTTCCTCAGGTTTTACAACAATAGATTATCTGTTTTTGGATGTCGACGGTAATAAATACTTTGCGGTTACTTACTCTCCATTGTGAATTTGTTGAGCTCGTTTGGTAGATGAGGCACAAACTGTCCATCTCCCTCCACGTTTTTCAGATATGTCAATCTTTCTATGAACGATGATACAACGTCGTTGATGCCATTGACGTACTCCCCGACGCATTTCGGTCTCATTAGCTTCTGGTTCATGGCGCTTCGACACCTTTTCCATTGCTCGCCTTGCCTGCAAAACCAAAATTGCAATTTAAGAATAGCACATCAATGAGTGGCCAAGTGACCTTAAAAGACTTATTGGATTTGCATTTGAGTCATCTTTCAGCTATATCTCCCCAGCTGTATCTGTTCCAATGCCAGATGCTCTCTCCAGGTGAATCAGAGGGATTACTAGAAAAAAAGCTAATTACAACTTCCGGTACAGTCTTGTTGCAATATTTGTTCTTATTTCTTTAATGATTATTTTTGTTTATGAACATAATTTATTCTTTGTATTAATATATTGTTTAATATTTCTGAATTTTAAACCCCGGGAGCCATATGGTTGAGTTCTCGTGCCCCTAGTTAAAAACGCGAAATAATATTTCCTTTCCATCTTGAGCACGTAACGTGGTCACACTAGTCAATGGGAACGGCTAGATCTAGGGTGTTTTGGACCACCCACGATCGTCATCAGTGTGTTAAATTCTCGGTCATTATCGTGAGATATCGGAAAGAATTGGAGCGAATCCTTTGCCGCAAGTGATTTTCGTTTCCATGTTAGATAATATCTTCCCAAAACTAACAATTTATTTGCGCACCGCGTGTCAATCTCATTTCTCATATTTACGAGAATATATTTTCCATTTATTTATTTATTATTTATTTATCACAAAAACAACATTTATTTATTTATTAATAAACACAACACTCCTAAATTTCAACAAATCTTATCTTTACAGTTACTTATATGTCGGTTGGTATATATTTTATTGCATATTTGATTATTTGAAAGTATTCTGTTTGAATTTAAAACAGGCATTTCAATTTGGCAATTATTCAGAAATTAGCTTCATAAAGCGAGATGCATATTAATATGAAAACACTCGACCCAGTGCGATTTCTAGTTCAGCCACTCATAACTTGGCGGGTTGTGAGATGAGTCTTTCACCTATCTCTAAAGACAATCGGGTCCACCCTCGAGTTTACTGCTGGCCAAAAGTGTGATTTATAAGCTTCTTCTAGCTACTTACGCTGTCATAATCCCGCCCTTCTTGTTCCTCATTTCATTGTAGATCTGCCACGACTGGTAGGGAGGTCGAAAGGGGTACTTGCCCTCTGACCTCAAGATCTCCTCCACTAAGGCGGGGTCGGCCACAGACACGTTCGTCACAGGCCCAAACGGCTCCTTGAAGATTTTCCCATACTTTTTGTGTGTTCGCCTCTGAAAGAGAGATAATTCCAATCAATACCAAACTCTCGTAAATCCTTTGATATGGATAGGTATAGTTTATGGGCGTGCCTAGCATGCAGAACGTCGCTTGCTGTTGGACAATACTCGACAACCAGGCAGCATGCATACATGCAAGTTTAAACATAGCTATGGAAACTTGAAAAGGTAAAATTTACATAAAATTTTAAACAGTTAATGAATGAATTTTGCAAGAATGTTAAATTAAATAATCGCTTGAATACAGATTATGAATAAATCATATTTTGGGGTGAAATGAAAAACAATGATGCTGTTGAAACAAAAATCTAAAATAGTCCGACAGTTCAAAAATATAAATCTGATATTTAACGGATCGTGAATAATCAAACTTCAAAGTGTGACGTGTTTGGCGACGTCTTTAGTAATAACGACGGAAAGTTAGCAGACATGAAAAATAAAAACGAAAAATGCAACAGCCGTTTCTACACTTGATAGATATTGAAGTTTTAGAGAGGAAACGATCTCACTTTTTAGGAAACCGACCATATGGGTTTGGTAGAAAAGTTGGAGTAGATTTACTTGGAGTGTGACGGCTCACTCTGCAAAGAATGATGTATTGGCAAGAACCTTTATTTTCGCTAGTTTTTACAACTGAAGAAATAAGAAAAATACCGAAATGGTTGAGAAGTTTAGATAAAGCTCCGAGTCTAAAGTGAAAAGAGATAAGGAATACGAGCAGTTACAATAACAGCTTGCAACAAACCTAAATATCTGGCCCACTGCGATAAAAGTGAACCGAGTATCCCCTGTCTAGTTTGCCTCGACGTTACTGTCCTAAAATTGGCTTCAGCTAAAAAACACTACACTCGACACCTTTAAATTCAAATACAGGATCCTTAACTTTACTGTAAATATCTTTCCTTCGCTTTATCTACTCCCTGCTGTCATTATATACACATTAAATTTCTTGGGGTAAGCGTTCTTGACATCGTATTTCCTCGGATGTGATTGCTTGTGGTTGATTTACATAAAACTTGAGTTACTTCCCCTATGGAAAGGTGTCAAGGCTTCGGAATAAGACACTGGAGTAGAAACACCTGTTTCGTCACATTGATGGATGTTTCAAGTTCATCCAAGCGAAATATGGAGCAGCAATTTTTATGGTTTCACATTTCAGGTCTTCTGTCTTGACAAATCGTCGTCATTTTCATGAAAAAGCTTTTATCCTGGTTCAATACTGTCCATAAAAGTGGCAAAGGTTTAAATGGCGCATGTGTTTATTACAAAGAATACACCTGCAACCTCTCCAGGAAATTGGACGGGGAAACGCAAAGGGTTGTATGAAAATGAGGTGGGATAAGGTTCCGTCTTTTATATATCGATACGTCTGGAGAATATTATTTGTAATAGATATCCGAGCTGAGTGGTTATTTTAGGTTGCTGGTGCTGTCTTCCAGTCATAAGATAGCATGATACCAAGAGGTAAAACAGCTAAAAGATTTATAGAAATAGAAATGAATCTACTGGGTTTCTATACACCATACAATGGCTTCCTGGGCCTGGTTTATTCTTAAAGGCTTCCACACAAAAATGAAGAATAAGGGTCTGTTTGTTATTCTGAAATCTGCTACTAATGAATTTCTGTGAAGCGGTGGGAACGTGTTTAACAGACCTAGCTGAATCTTTTAAATCTCATCGCTATCTCTCAATCTGCCATGAAGTTGGGATGTAAAAGCTGTGGTTATGCCAATAAATCTTGCTGTGCGATTTTACGGACTGTTTAGCACGCGATGTCAACAAAAGCAGCAAGGAAAAGTGCATACTCTATTCCAGCGCAGTTGACTTAATGGCACTAGAAAAGTTTTTAAAGTTTTCGTTAAAATATCTGAACACAAAGCTTGAGGGTTTATTGCAAAGATAATTGTTGCCAATGAGAGCGAAAAGATGTGTTTATAGGATTTAACGTCATGCATCACATTAGTTTTGACAACTGGGCTACGGTCGTAGATTATTAGTATACAATGACAATATAAACACCTGCGTACATGAATGTTGACCGCGGGCTAAAAAATGACAACGCATATCCTCATTGAACGAACCCGGCTAAAGAGCTTGGTATTTTCTCTACAGTTATGAGTTGGTGTGTTTTTTTAACCTATCAGCACCAAAAGTAGCTAACAGATTTCACCGCATCAAAGCACTACCCATGCGAGGATTTCCCTAAGCTGACCAATGTTTCTGATCAGTTATACGGTAAAGAACATGTTAAGAACTATCAACAGAAGAAAAAGGAACATATTGGAAACATCTTTTCATCCAAAGCAAACTAGTGAATGCGTATAGTTGTTATAGAAACGGTCATAATGTTTGCAAACTGCCTCCACTCACAATGTTATTTGGCATTAACAGATCTAGAAAGTGTCACCTTATCTGCATCTCATTACAAGATGTGGAACCAAAGTTAAAGCGACTTGAAGTTTAATTCTGCCGTTCACATGCATCAGTGCTGGCGTTTCATCATGCGCCGTTGCTCTCATTATAGCTAAGCCTGGCGGGACGATATATAGATGAAGTCATGAATAACGTATTATCCCGTTTCATTTAGCCGTATGATTCTAATGCATTGACATTTGACATGATGTCAGAAATCCTGACGCCGAAGACGTCACTCACATCGTCCACCCGTAAAATTATCTTGGTCTATGTAATGCAATCGAACGATGATTCGCTCCCGCGTAAGGCAACCAGCCGGCGTTCCGTAATACATAATCTTTGCTTGTTCTAAATGGCCATTGCATGACGGGATTTAACAATGGTTTCTACGTATGTGTCATGTCAGCAGAGCAGATGTCCCGACTAACCCTTTATACCTTAACTCGGTTGCAAGTAATCATCACGCATGCTAGCCAAGGTTAAGGGGTTAAATCCACCCTTTTACAAATATGGGACAAGCTGACATATGCATTCGTTAACCCTTAAACAACGGTACAAATAGGGGATATTAAACAAGGAGGTTTGACTGGAGGGCAAAGGGTTAAAAGACATTTTTTACGTTGAAGACATCCCAAAGGGTGGGACAACTGAGGAACACAAACCCCTATTGTGTCTGCGTGTACAGCCTTGTTAAGACGCACAATGACAACCCAAGAGGGTTACCCTTAAGGGCTGTAGGAAGGCTGCCAGGCAGAATGATGAATCAATCCGTTGGATAGGCAGCTTTTGTTAGCGAGAGGAGCACGTGCTCGGGAACGCCAGCATGTGCGAGCCGGCTAACACACGGTCGTTTTTAAATTATTTACATACTCAGATTAAAATATTCAGTTTTAAGCATATCAAGACAAATACTCATAAACGTTAAATATTTGCTATACTTGACTGAAAGCATACTCACACCATGATACTCTTCTATGTTTAGACCTCAAAGAAACTGAAGATAATGTATTCCTCAAAGGGTAATAGTTTTTACCTTTTGATGGTAGTAACATACATTGTACAATTTAAGGTGTTGAGAAACGTTTTAAGAGGTACGTGTTAAGATTGCAAGGTCCACAGTGTTCCGCGTCCAAGCCAGAGAACTCCTGGCGAAATTATTGACTTACAGAGACGGGCAAAGTCGTTAGAGAGTCTAGCACGCCCGGGGTCAAGGGGCGCGGACAAGCGGACAAAGAGGCGGACAGACGGAGTTTAAACTTTGTATGGAAGGTGAACCATTATCCAGTTCGACATAGCACGTCTGCAATCAGATCCTTAATAAACCGATACTTGAAGAAAAAAGGTTCGTTAAATGAGAAAATGTTAAACACTTCTTACAAAAGAACATCTGTTACAGATGTTACTATTTTCGAGTTCTTTCGACACGATATGTAATTTGCTTCGTAAAAACGTGTGTTTCATCATGAAAAGAGTGTTATATTTAGATAAAATATTTACATTGACAGAAATATACAATATCCGTAAAGGTTAAAATACAATACACTACCCACGAACACGTGTTCTTTTCTGTTCACGTATTCAGCAGTTGCCAATTTACACGTGGTCATAATATACTTGGCAGTCGCGTAATTAATTCATCCTTGGTGAAGAGTGTTTGCAGGTTTTACCGCTTCAAATCATCCAGTTCTCAAATGTTGATGATTTCCATTCAAAAAAAATAACCGTGTCTGAGACTGGCCAAGAAAGAGAAGGGAGAAGGTGTTTAGAGAGAACTAAATTAGACAACAGTAAGCAACATTCATTCATTGAGAGTGAAGGTAATGAGAAACGCCAGCGTGTTTGAAGGATGGTAGGTATACAGATAGAAAGTATCTCTTAACAACAGCTGTAAAACATACATCCCAGCTGCACCTGCTCGCCCACATAACACGCGAGACACAGGGGGCCAGGCGCACACATACCTCACTTCTTCTGTTCTACAATTTGCTGGAATAAATGTTCTCAAGTGGATTCCCGATTGTTTATACGGATTCTTTGTGGCTATTTTTACCTGTGGTCTCTGCAGAACACGTGGGGGTGAATTCTCACTTGTTATTCTGAAGACGCGTTGCAAAAAAAGTATGTGAAGCCAAAAGTGACATTCGGTGGGAAAACATCCACTTATCTCTCTATATGTATGATTTACATTTGTAAAATAAAATTAAATGAAATAGAATTAACCTCTAAAGCAGGATGAAACTATAATGTTTTGTCTAGTGTTACGTCGATTACCCCATATAGTGATGAAACCTTTCATATATACTGAATTTCTCAAAAAGTAACAGTTTTATAGGATGTGTGTGCGTGCGTGTGGGGGCGGGGGTATAATTCATGAAAGATATATTTTAGGGGGATCCGGGGGCGGCTTTTATATCTTCAGTGCTATTTGTCGACGAATGCTGGACAGAAACGAAATGAGTTGATCTGTGTTGACGTTACAAGCGTGCTGCAATCTTGTAACACATTGATGTAACGCCGATGGCCCAAATAAAACCTGTTAAATCTCTCCTTGACCATCGGCTAGTGAAAGCTAGCGCATTTCTACTGACCACCTGAGCTCTCCAAATATGATGCCACAAACAAACAAGCCCCCTTCAGTCGTGTTCGCCACCCCAAAGATGTTTGTAGCGTCACAGACCAAATGCGAAAACGTGAGGTCAAACCTGAACTAAGTTTGGATTTGGACTTTTCCAAAGGGCTGTGGGTCAACCTTAGCTGCCGAGTGCTAGAACGGGAGCGAGTATATTTACTTAGTATGTCCACAATGAAGACCACGCTCCTGATCCGGATTCTCATTTGAATTCCCATCATGAACTCCCTTTTCTAGAATTATTTATCCCAAAGCTTGATTTTCTATGAAGCCGCTTAAGTATGCTCAATGCTTTCCTCATAACATATATAATACTGAATTGTTACTCTATCTGTACCTGCGAGTATGTCTTTGTTAACAAGGATACCTCAAAGTGGACGAAAATTCGGACAGCATTATAGAACGCGAACACGAACAATACATAACCAAAACACTGTCTTTCCGCTGAAGTTTATTAATTTACTCTATTTTGATTCCTATGTGCTTTGATTATAAATGAACACGAGCGTTGTTGCTCAAACAACAAACCTTTAAGTAGCTAAACACCACACCTAAATACTGCAAACCAACTATACACATAACCCATTGTACCATCACTTTCCAGCATTAGACAAACATTAATATCAAATTATTAATAAATTGATACAAAATTGCTACATTAGCATCCGTCAGAGAACTGAAAATAATCATATATTGTTCCTATTCACAATGAACGTTGGTGGGTTACACGCCACGTCAAAACGATTCTTTTGTTTTCATTATAATCTTACGACTCAAACTAAAAAATCAAGAATTGATTCATTTTCTGAATATATAAAGTGATAAGATAATCTATATCCATTTAAAGAAAATACCACATATTTCACGTTCTTTTAATTCTTGGCACTGGTGTAATGCCTAGCGCAGCTTGTTATTTTTGTTGGTCAATGTGAAAATGATGAAGATGAAAAGGGTCAGAGAAGATAGTTTACGCCTTCTATTGTCACTGTTGTGATAAGTGACATTCCCTGGATGACAGTGATAACCAGGAGGCGCTCAGGTGAACGCCAAGACTAAGAAGGCATTCGCTTGGTAGTCATGACGGGGATTTCAAGGACAAACTATTCAGTGTAAATAAAACTGGAGGGAGATGTGCTCCTTGCTGTCCCCCTTCCCCGCCACATATTCTATTTGCTATTAGGATCATTTCAGTGGAAGCGAAGAATCTGTGACGTCCAATACAGTTCAAAAACTACATCACCCTTCCACGCACACTATCGACGAAACACCGTGGCTTTTTGCACTATTCAGCAAAACATTCGAGGCATCGCTTCAAAACATGTCTTTCAGATGCTCGCTCACAAGGTAACTCGGTTCAGAATCGTTTCTCTCTTGTGGACATTTAACACTAAAACTGGGTCGAGGAACAAAGTGCTTACCTGTGAGAATTTGAAACGTTCCCTATTTCGGGTAATTGGTGTGGTATGTGTATACATACGTAGAAGCTAGGCAAATACTGACAACGTTTGTTTACAGCTTAAGAAACGTAATTTACGAAGCGCTATATTTCCTGTCTGATAAGGAGTTCGGTCACTGCAAGAAAGTTTCCAAATAAAAAACCTTTTGATTTCTTCCATGTAATATAGCATTGTCAACAAATGCATACTTAATGAAAATGTTTTAACTGCTTTCAGCAATCAGAGATTGCATTTTTCAAATACACTTTTGTAAAGTTTCGTTGAGAATAAAATCGTAAAAATTACAAATGAAATATAATTTTATTTTCGAATTTTGTTCAACTGGCCTCCTTTTTCAGAACGAAATTTGACCTCTAAAAACTCCCTACTATAACCTCTCGTCATACTGCCAATACAAAGCATAATGCTGAACAAACGTCATGCAGTGCGAGGAGCTCACAAAACCTCGAATGCCGTGGTTTAAAACACTAGGTAAATGTCTCGGATACTTGAAGCCAAGCGGCCTCTTCATGCACATTAGCGGCCCTTTGAAGGCAGATTAACAACGCTAATCAGTCTCCCAAGTTGGCTTGAAAGGGAGGCAATGATGACACCGAACCTTGCAAAATATTCACATACAAATTTAAATTTAGTTACGCAAAACTTGATGAACGAGGCTTTCGTTCCGGAAGGATCAATCTTGATTTATATCAATTAAACTCGTGTTATTTTCTATGAAAAACGCCTCGACAGCGGTTAATAAGGACCATTTAAGAATTGTTGACATATGGGTGACACGAAAGAGTTTGAAGTTTCGAATACAGCCGCCATCTGTCTTTGAAATAACAATTGAAAGGGTGGATCTTCTTCTACGACTTGGCATTTATGGCCTATTTTCTATTTGAAATTAATGTCTTCCCTGCTTAAAATATCAAATATGATATAATAAACCTTCCTTAATGACATGAAAAGACATTAATGTTAAAAATATAACATTCTTTAGGCTGTTATGATATGTCGTATGATACATTATATCAATCATGTAGATATAATAGTACTAAGCTGGATTAAAGTACCATTTAAAATTTAAATATCGTCATATAAACTAAATGAAGTATAATGAATATGTTGGTATCTGGTAGAGTAAAGTGGTATTTACGATTTAATAGTATCATTCAAATAATAAATGGTTGAGATTAAAAGTATATTGTCAAGACCTAGCCTACGCAATGGTATTCTTGTATTTTATGATCATATGACTTATCATGCATATTGAATAATTTTTCGTTATTGGCAATAAAAGCATTTATGTTTTCAAGTATATATAGTGTCGTTTGCATAATGCCATCTGAGTCACGGGTAAGTTATTTTCATAAACGTTATCCTACTTATATTTTTAAAACGAATTTAATATTTAATACGTATTTTATTGCCATTAGACAAAAGAGTACATTGAAAGCCACAATGAACCACTTGTTGGAGAGATAGTTGAAGACGCAAATCACGGTACGGAGAACACTGTGTATAAGATATCAATGCATTGACAAAACATAAGCTTGAACACCAGGGAAGAAACATGAAAGAGTCTAACAACCACATGAGCAAAATATATCATGTAAGAAAGGACACTATAGGTTGCATAACAGGGATATGGTCAGAGCATGGAACACCTCTGGCGACAGACCATCTTGGTAGGGTAAAAAGGTGAGAGTAACACATGTAGTATGGCAAAACATTATGAGGTGATAGGTTTAGGGGAACACCTCTGAGCCAGGACTCTGACAGATAGGATTAACATATGCAACAACGAACACTACATGCGTACAGATATTATGTTAGAAGATAGAGAGTATCAGAGTTAAAGTGCACATCTCTAAGAGAACAAAACACAGGTAAGAGAGAAGAAGTAAGAGATGGGGTTGAGATTAATAACAATACAATCTGGGTCTATCCGATTATTCTTTAGAATTAATCGTCGGATAAGATAGCATAGGTACGACGGCAGTAGAGGGGGTAACCACAGCGACTTTCGAATAGAATTGACACTATAAATCTCAACCATATGATAACAGGACGTACTCGTCACACCGCACGAATATGTGTTATCCGTGTTTGCGCATGTTACAGATTTTTAACTTGATGTAAGCAGTTTTGTTGGCGTATGTGATGAAACAAGCTTTTTTCCCTACTGTTTCTGTGTTTATTCACTGACGTAACATAACAGGTGCTCTACACATTTACACTATGATTTGTAAATACGTTAACAGTTCATGTCATAACCTGTTAGACTACGTAGTAAAACATGTACCATCGAATGAGAAACAGACTTTTGACGGTTTACGTCATTATGTCTTCAGACAAACATTGTCGTAAAGAGAACTAGAGATCCGCGTGAACTTGTCCTATTAATAATGTATGTTAATTAGTCACGTGGTTGCACAACTCAGGTAACGAGAGATGTGGATTGAGTTTCACTAAAACACACGTTCTGAGTTTGTTTACTACTTCAGTTGTAAGAACACCATTTTTAAATATACTCTGAAATCTAAGAACTGTAGGAGGATGTAGAGAAAATAGCGTGTTCACAAACAGACCTTTCAATTCAGTTTAACACGTGGCTGTATGCCGGGCCACGCTTGAGTGGTGACTCGTTTATTTTTACAACGCACATTCCCCAGTACTGTCAGTAACCTGACCATTGCAATTCGGCTTTCTCACCAGATTTTCAGTTAAGATATTTTCTCTGCGAAAATTTCCAATGCCTTGAAATTTGATTTGGAGACAGCTCATCAGATAAAGTGTATTCTGGTGGCTCTCTAGACTTTTGTCAAGTCCCTAAGTCACTTTTAATCGCTCTCTTGTAATTAATTGTAAATTGCTATGTGTATCGGTAATGCATCACCCTATCCATGCTGTGACTTAGCCTGTGGCTGGCAGGCTTATTAAAGGGATATCATTTTAAACAGGGCATTCTAGTATAATTATAATCACAGGGACTTGATGAAAGTCTAGACTTACTTCTATGCAGGGTGTCACTGACAAAATCGGTTCATACATTAAATAAGATATTTCTACTTATGCAGAGTGTTCTGGTACATTGACATCTGCTGGTTTACTCCACAAATACATTGTCATGTATGGATTCAAATTTACATGATATATATGATAAAAAGTACATTTAAATACAATAAATACAAATATAAATGCAGTCAAAGTTAGATGGATGGGCATTCAAAACAAGTAAATATAAATATTCAAAATAAATTTTAAGAAATATCCGAAACAAAATTTGGAATAAGTTATTAAAATATTTACATGATTTCTAAACGATATAAGTATCATTTGGTTGACACAGTCAGGCTGTCTTTTAATATCAACATACTCGTACAAGAGAAAGTGGCATTCCATAACTGGGTGAAGCAGTCGTAAAATATCTTTAAATGGACATGGATTTTGACTTGGCTCAATAATGTACCGGCTGATCTCAATAAAATGAAAATATGATTATGTACCCTCCCTTTTAGTTTTCCTCATCTTTTCTTCTTTCTATCGTCACCCTTAAAGTTGGATATGTGTTCCCGAATCCTAAAATAGGACTTAAAAAATAAATAACATAAACTGTGAATCATATGTTGCAAAAGTGTACATATGCCTGATTAAATAACGCTGTATTTCCTTAGTCCTGGCAGATGAAGATGGATTTATTTTCTACTTTTAAATAGCCAGCCTTATTCTGAACCTTTCTCTGAGGGTTTACCGAAAAGTGTTCTGTCACTTTTGAATGCTTTCCGAATAAGAGCCAAATGCATTTATTTGCAAGATTTATGACTATTTTCAAGATTCTGTCTGAAAGTTTGGAATGCATTTTGAGCGCACTCAAAATATGTCTATCTAAGCAGGGAACCAGTCTTTCATGTCTCAGTTGTATTCATTCGCCACATTGGAAAACAAGACAACTGAGTGATTAGGCTCAGGAAAAAATAGTTTGTTGTTTCTGTCTGAAAGTGAATAAAACGTAGCAGTTTACCTGTTTTGTGTATTTCTTTTATGGCATTGGGTCCCATAACAAATGGGGCTATTCAAGAGGTAGACTAACATTTAATCCCAGAAATAAATTTAATCTACAAAAATTATTCACTTAAAATATTAAAATACTAAACTAGAAAAGGGGCCCAGGGATATTCCTAATTTCTAAAGCTTAGAAATCCTAGACTTGCTAAATATCTAGACTTGGGCAGGCTCTATTATCTTTGTATGCTTTAGGGTCTGGGAGACAGGCTATTCAAGAAGGTGTGAAACTATATATCTTTTGTGTATACATCTTTTGAGTATCTTGTGTGCCATTGCTCAGTTGCACGTATAGCTATATGACGCATGTTTGACTTAAAATTTATTTTTTAATTTGAAATCAAACAGCCATCTTCATCAAGGTGACATTCAAGTCATATAACATCGTGCTATCATTATTATTGAATCAAACAAAAAGAATATCTGCACCATACAGATTATTGGCTATCTTATCAAGGAGTTGTCTCCCTTAGACCACTATCAGTTGTATCAGTTGAGCTCAATGTGAAAACTTTCAAGAATAAAAGTCAGCGAATGATTTGGGTTTTTACATGGTTTTTAGCACTCTTTCAGCCAAATCATCACGGCCTCACCAACAAAACGTTGGTGTCAGGGCTCCCGTCCCTCGGAATGACAGAGAGATGCCCTGGCAGGTCTCGAAACACAACCGCCAAGGCTGGCAGATTGCCGGGCCGACACGCGAACTACTGCTATCTCGTGACCCCAACGAACAAAAAAAAAAATCGTTATTATTGGAAAAGTGTGATGAAAATACAATTGCGCGTGCTTCTAGAAGTGTACATTATCATGGAACAAAATCCTTTGCAGCTAAAGCAGACGCCACACATGAAGCTTTTGAAAAGAAAATTCAGCTAATTTGACATTACGGTCCGAGGGAAATTCAAGATGCACAAATGTTATAAAATACCAAGTGACTTATCTTGCCTTAACAAACTTTCAGCTACATTAAAAAGTTGGATGAGTTGAACTGGGATGAAATTTAATACTGCAAGGGCAATATTTCATCCATAACACAATATGATGTGTAAGGTGCACAAAAAGTCGATAGAAATAGAAAGAAAAGTGAAATCCAAAGATCGCCATTTACATTACCTTGTACGACAAGCACTGGATACTTAGGTCCTATATTATCTAAGTGACCCAACATAAGTCACCAGAAGCCCCACAGGGTCAAAGTTAAAAAAAAACTGCAGATCATCTGAAATGCCCAGGAGTCACATTCCTATTTGACAAATTATATGTTGTCCAAGTTTATCTTGCCCCCTACTTCCAACTAAACTAAAAATATAAATAATTTTTAAATTGAAGATCGTTTTTATTCATTTTGGACATTTAAAAAAAATGTAATAATTGCAAAGCAAAACATTTGACATTACATGAAAATCTAATTTCACCCAATTTTCTCCAAAGTCAAACAGATCTTGTATGCTTTTCAATGCCCCCAGAATAAGTGTTGGGTTTTGAATAACTCCAATCTTTATCGAAATAAATTGGAAATAAAAACGCATATTTTGAAATTGAACGTGACTATCATGCAAACACTTTCAGGTCAATGAAATCGCAAAGCAATATTTGGCATTCTCAAATTCTTCAAGCTACATGTATTTCAAATGAAAAAGGTGAACAAATATTTATAAACTTTGCTTTACAATTACTGCCCTTTCTAACTGTACAATTTGCATGGACTATGGTCGCCCAGAAAATTCAATTGCATGGGAGAGTTGAGTTGAGATGTTGTTTTACGCTGCAAGGACAATATTTCAGCCACAACGCAACATGATTTACACAAAGTACACATCAAGGGAAAAGAAAAAACAGAAAAATGAAAAATAAATCCCCAATTTAGTCACCTTGTACAACAAGTATTGGGTTACTGGGGCCCTTTTATAACTAAGTGACACCATATGCCTAACGGGGTATAATGTTTTGAAACAACTACTAATTAAGTATGTTAATCCTGAAAATTACCCCCAATGGTGCAATGGTTAGCGCGTCGGCCCGGCAATGGCAGTTGTGGTTCGAGTCCCACCCGGGT